>VZTU01031885.1:40054-62323 GCA_013400835.1 Zapornia atra
GTTTTTGCCTATGCTCACCAGCAAAGCACAATGAAGAATTAATTCACTACTTCCCATCAGCAGGTAGGTGTTCAGCCATCACCCTGAAGTCACAGAATCACAGAATCATTAAGGCTGGCAAAGAGATCCAAGATCATCTAGTCCAACTGTCCCCCTAACACCTATATTACTAACTAAACCATGTCCCCAAGTACCACATCCAACCTTTCCTTGAACCCCCTAAGGGACAGGGACTCCACCACCTCCCTGCACAACCTGTTCCAATGCCTAACCACTTGAACCTCCCCTGGTGCAACTTGAAGCCATTCCCTCACTGCTTATCTGTGAGAAGAGGATGACCCCCAGCTCACCAAAACCTCCTTTGAGGTAGTTATAGAGTGCGATAAGGTCTCTCCTGAGCCTCCTTTTCTCTAGACTAAGCAGTCTCTCAGTTCTCTTAGCTTCTCCTCACAAGATTTGTGTTCCAGTTCCTTCACCAGCTTTGTTGTCCTTCTCTGGACATGCTCCAGGGCCTCAATGTCTTTCTTGTAGTGAGGGGCCCAAAACTAAACACAGTATTTGAGGTCAATGCTGCACAAGACCCTCAGCTGCCACATCAGGTCCTCAGCTACCAGGCTCCCACCCAGCTGCCTCTCAGCCCACTCCCAGTTAGAATGTAGTATAATATGGTATAGAGTATCTCTGGTCAGTTTGGGTCAGCTGGTGCACTCCCAGCTTCTTGGGAACCCGCACCTTCTCATTGTCAGGGCAGTATGAGAGGTTGATATGTTCCTGACTGTTTGGCAACAACTAAATCGTCAGTGTGATATCAAAACTATTTTCAGTGTTCTCGTCCTAAATCCTAATCACAGCACTACATCAGCTATTAGAAAGAATATTAACTCCATTCCTACTGAAACAAGGACACCAACTCTTAGTCTCGACCAGTCAATGTGTGTTGCTGACAACAAACTATACAACTTCCCTCTGCTATTCTGTCAGATTTCAGAGTGATGTGAAACACTTCAGATTATACATAGCATGTGCCCATGACCTACATGAAGATACTAAAAAAAAAAAAAAAGGAACTCCATCAGGCTGCCTGCCCAACAGCTGGTTCAACCTGTAACACCAATGTGCAAGGGGATTTCTGAGGAGCTTACAGCTAATGGCTTCTATTCCATGTCATCAGGCTATTGCTGCTCTAAACACACCTAGAGCAACACATATTGTTTGGGGTTGGTTTTTTCAATAACTACATTGCCATGTTGACACAGATTGAATAACAGAGCCTCATTGTATTTGACATTTCCTAGGCACGCTGTAAAATAGTTTCCACCTTAAAGAGATAAAAGACAAGCAGATGAACAGAAACAAGCACTCAAACTAGAGCAAGAAAGGGAAAAATGATCCAGGTTTTCTTAGTATGTCAATACTGAATTACACATCGTAAAAAATCTTCTTAATATCCATTTTGCAAGCTGTGTTGTCTCAGTGCCAATTCCTCTCCTGTTTTCCAAAGAATCCGTCCCTTAATCTATGACAATATGGTGATTTTTAATATTCTTTAGGAAAGTTCGTTTGGTTAACCCTGATGCAAAATCAAGCAAACAAGGCATTCCTTATGGTGACTTGAAGAATACCCCACTGAAGAGTATTTTCATCTCCAATCCTGCAAAAGTTGTTTACAAAATTTTTCCTTTACGAGCAAAGCCTCAGATTTTTGCCACTAACACCATTATGTAGAGCTGTTGTTACATCACTCCTCAACTTATCCCCATACTCTTGTCAATTTCCTCTTTAACTGTAAAAACAGAAAACGTAAACCTATCTCTATACCTCTATAGGAATGTGAGCAATCCCTAAGACATTATTTGTCTGTAAGTCATCTATAAGTGACAAAGCCATAAAACTCTGAGCAATGTGATATGGAACAGAAATGCTATCACTGCAGGTATGATTCTCAATTTTAGTAGCATGAACACTAACTGCTATTGTAATGAATCAATACAGTAATCTGGATTGTTTGAGAATAATATGCTTTGCAGTTTTTGGAACATTCAACAAGGCCTATCATGTCTTGTCTTTACTTGAAATTGAAAGAATTATTCCACGATTTACAAATGGGGATTTAACCACTTCTAAGACCATGCTGAATGTAATTTTGTCTCCATCCAATTTTATATTGTAAAGACAAGTGAGACACTTGCTACTAATGGAACAGATCATGCTAGCTTTTCATCGCTTTTATGAACAAGCATATAGGTGAAGCAGCAAAAGCAGTGGCATATTAAAAGTCAAGCAGACTTCTGAAGCCTCTTTCTTAGGAAAGCAGAGCCTAAAACTCATTATTAGGATGATACATTGCACTTAGAGGCAGAAAAATTACTCATTTGATCCATACATGATAAGAAAGCATTTGGATCTCAGTACATCCATAGTGTTCGGAGGTTACATATTCCAAAGGAACTCTAGGTTAGTGCACATGGGAGAAGTTTTTCAACAAGGACATATATCAGGGGAGACCTGCCATCAGATTGACATACCTTTAGTTAACTTCAGATAGCAAAAATCAATTCCTTTACAACAGGTCAGGAATTCCTGCTGTGAAAATCCCACTCTCCAACACAGGAGCCTACTACTAAGGAGTTGCTGCAAAGGTGTTGTACCATCATTCAGAAGGTAACTAGAAATATTTTTAGAAGACGAGAGTTAAAACTTTCATGTAATTTGCCTGCCTAGACAATAAAATATCTTATGGGACCACTTTTAAGTCCCCAAAAAGACAAGGTGTACTGCTAGCACTAATATGAAATGTCTCTGTAGAGTTGGACTGTGGTAGTACAGCTAATGCTTAATACATAACATGCTTTCTAGTATTAGGACACTGAAGTTACAAGTTGACAAAGGACAGAGAAAGTCCCATGGACAAGATCACTGCTGCCCATCTAAGATATTTTTGCAATGTTTGTCAGTTAGAAAAACATAGCTTGGCATTGCACAGCTCAGCCCTTTGAGCATTTGAGGCATGAATGCTCACTGCAAAGAAGGCAGTTGCCACCTCAATTCCAATGTAAAATACATTCCATTTTTCCCATTTTTAGGAAAATAGTCTTTTTATTGCAATTATATCCTAGAAATGGCAGTGCAGAAGATATAAGTTCCTTTAGAAGTTGTAGAAGATATGAACAGCAGAAGAAAAACTGTTTTACTACAGAAATCTGTGTTTGAAATAATTAAAACCGTATAGTTGGTTGATATTTTTTGTTACTTGTTTCAGGGCACCCTCTGCATTGATCAGTAATTCTGTTTTAAGAACCTATTCTGAATTACATTGTTTTTTCCGCCCCCCTCCACAACCCACCTCCCACCGAGACACATTCAGTTACTTTTATCACAAGCTGTAGAAAATCAGGTTTGACACACAGATTTCCTCTATTTATGCAGCACAAACAAGAGCAAATATAAAATGGGTCTAAATAGATTAAAGTCCCAGTTATCAAGTATCCTAGACTTTTCTTCCAATTATTCTCTCCAATTATGCATCTAGCAAGAACTGGTTAATTGATTTAAGTGAAAGAAAACCTGAAAGTTCCTTAGATACTACATAAAGGCATCTACCAGTTTGTACATCCATATTTCATACCAGTGCAACCCTTCATTAGGCTGCAAGATAGTAAAGGTGTAAAAGGGTGTCAGGTGAACTGCTGACTGAATTCTGTGTTTATTGTCATTTAACTGATGAATTGACTCTACTACAGGAAAACTGCAGTAGGCATTGACTTATGTTGATTTTAGCTGTCAGAGCTTGATTCCTAGGAGCTATAAAATACTTTGATAAAAAGCCATTTCAAAAAGCAGAATAGAGAAGGAAAGCCTAGTACATGGAATAACAAGAGATTACCTTATCTCTGTGGACAGCAATAGCATAAAACTTTATATTGTATAGGATGTCGGATTTCTTTCTTAAATGAAAGAGCAAAAAAGAAGAGTTTTCTAGGGTAGTCAGAGGATAAGAGAAATAATTATCTTTGCCTAGCATAGGGAAAACTGAGGTAGTAAATGGAGGACTAATGCTCTTTAAGAAATTTTATTTACTGAAATAAATGCCTGCATTACAGCAAGGACCAAGAAGCTGCTTGAGCTTAGAGAAAGGCTATTTATTGTTGTCATGGCATTGCCACAACTTGTTATAACTACCAGGTGTGTCTCTGCCTTCAAAGTCACACAAGCTTCCAGGTGACTTCCACAGCAAAGAAAGGATGTCATAAAAGATTAGAGAAGATATAATCTTGACAAGGCATAGCAGCTGGTTTCCTTCCATTCTGGGAATAACAAAACACAACCAACCCCCCCAAAATGGAGAACACAGTTCAGGTAGTTCTGGAAAATTAGTAGTTTCAGTGTCAGGACACCCCTCCAACATTCAGCTGAGAATCACTTCCATCTGCCTGCAGATTCAGACAGCATTTGATCACACTTCTAAACTTTCCCCTTAAGATAACTTCTAGTCTTACAATTAGACTTTTAATATTTTTGTTGGTCATTATTATGATTCTATTGCTTTGTTTCCTGAGTATATCTTAGTCTTTTAAGACAATTTTATTATTGCAGTCCAGCAGTGCGTGTACATAGAGATCTACAGATTTTGTTCTAATTTTTAAATGTATTTGCAATAATAAAGTGATTTCACTAAATCCTATAATTTCCCTTCCTTCTAATTGGAAGCATCCATCATGTGTTTAGATGCTCTACTTCATCCACAAATTCACACAATGACTTCTCAGTAATCTTCTCTCAACATGATCTTAATGACTTCATATGGGGGAGACAAGGCACACAAACTTAAGTCACCTGAAAGAAGGGAATCTAGTGTCAGAAGAGGGGAGAGAGGAAAGTCCTAAACTGCCAAAAGTATTCAGTAGTGCCAAATACTTTCTTAATAAGAACTGACAGAAAGGTTTCTCAAGGTAAGCCCAAAAAGGCACATAGCTGACTTCAGAGTGCAGATTCATTGATGTCATTTAGGGTCTTTGTAAAAATTCAGTTTGAAATGTGTTCCGTTTTTTGGTGTAATTACCAGCTTTGTCTTGACATCCATGTCTGAAATCAAACTCCATTGATGCCTTTGCGTATACAGATAGAAATAGTTTTACCAGCAAAGCCATGTCAGTTTGGAAAGGCTTGAAAGTCAGGCAGAGGTGGGAGTTAGCTCAGTTCCCAAGCCTATACGTAAGTGGTGTTCAGATTTACATTTTACAATCGAACTTTCTCCTGTTAAAATATCAGCCCCCCACTATCTTTGTAGTGTACTGTTCTTGATTACTCATATTCACTGCCGCTGTATCATAGTTAGAAATTGATTTCTACTTTGAATCATTAAGGCCATGACATTTATTTGTTCCATCACAGTTCTTCAATATACCTCTAAAGAATTGTTGTAATTTATTTTGGAAGTTACAGAGCCTAGGATGTTTTGTTTATATTTTTAATCTATATTTTAATGAATTTCTCTTGTTAACAGGAGATGATTGTGAATTTAAAGCACTGTTTTACTGAGGATAGAAGTGTCTTTTTATGTGTGAAGTTATGTGCTATGAAATGTTGCTATCGAATTCCTGGCCATAAAACTTGTCTCTTAATCACCTCAGTGTAATACTTTGAATAATGCCTAATTTGTCTAATAATGCATAGTTTTGCTTACATAATTTTATTTTCTTGTGCTTCTATTTAACATTACTCTGAAAAAAGTGTTGACCATTTAGTCTTTAGTCTAAAGTCTTGACTCCCTTTAAAAAAAGGTTAGTACATACAAACGTTCATAGTTTTACTGAAGTTGGTGGGTACTTTAGACCATTAGAAAATATGAGACTTTTATATAAAAGTCTATTACTTAGACTTGAAAAAACTACTGAAGCTTGTCCCAAAAATGTATCCACTGCCAAAGGAAAAACTCAACAAGATTAAATTGTCCTCTGCAGTAACAGGAATATTTTTCATGCTATTTAGATTAGGAATACACTACAATGAATGTATCAAAGTTTTCTGTTTCTGCATCCTACTTGGGCAGCACAGTCTATGCTGGCTTGCATAGCATATTCGGGGACAGAGCTGGCCTAACTCATGTCATAAGGGGATTCACAACACTGATCAAAAGGGCACCTGTACTAACACTATTCTCCTCACCTCCAGTCCACTTCCAGCCTCACTTTGGTCCATGTTTGTGTAACCAAACTGCAAATCAACGTGTGATTAAAACCAACCTAGGCAAAAATAAAAATCATAATGTAAATCCAGTCCATAGCACCACTATGAAAACTGCAAATAGTTCAAAAGCAACTGCGAAGTGCTACTGACTTTAATGGTTCTCAAAACTGTGACCCAACCAGAGAACTGGAAAAGTAAATTGCATGCATTTGGCATTGTCTTTTCTCACTTCCTTCAGCTTCCTTGCATAGCCTGTGCCATCTACAGTACAATTTCTTGCATTTGAGACTTAAATTTGACAAGAACTTCTCAACTTATTACAGCTATTATTTTTTAATGTAGATTACATTTTAGCAGTCTTAAATTTTTCGCTAATTGAAAAAATTCAAAGTATAAAATAAAGTGTCTCAGGTACAATATTCACTGAAGTCACTAGGTCCTTTTCCTGATTAAGTAGCTATAGACCCTGTTCTATTCTGAAGTTCATATTAGGGACATAACTTTTGAGAATATTAATCTAGACAAGGACTTAACAGTACAACAAAAAGGATTTTTTCAATAAAAGGAAAATATATATATTGTTCTCATCTTCCAGGACTATGCTTTGAATAAACTGATTTCACATAGCATCCAAATCCTCAAGTGAAAATGCCATCAAGGAACTTCAGTTACAAAAAACCTACTTGATAATATTACCATAGTCATCTCTGAAGACACAGCTGAGGTTTCACTTGGTGCAAGTCCTCATTTGTTGGTGGGAGATATTTTTCTGCATGAATAGTACTGAGCGGTAAAGCACTTTCTCCCCCAATACTTAAGAGAGACCATGTGTATAGAAGTATAGAGATTGTGAACTTTGATTTGTATAGCCCCAGATAGAAAAAAATATAAAAAATAAGTGTGAACTAATAAAAACAAAGGATTAGAGAACACTCAATAACTTCCCAAATAACACATGAGTTTTGATAACTCATATAGGAAGAAATAAGAGGAAGAAAAGTATCTGGTTAGAGTCTAAGACAAATGCTGCATTAAGAATAATTTAGAAATAATGCTGAACACCCAGCAGTGGTAATGAAGAAATCTGCATACAAAATTTTTCTCTGATATATTCTGGGAGACTCACATAAACAAAAAAGTTGCCTTGGATTTTTTTCAAATGTAGCATAGGTTAGATCAGATTTTATTGTATATCTGCTCCTGGTGTCAATGTGTGTGCAATTCAGAAATCTGCCCACAAAAATTGTTCACTACACTGAGAACAGGAGGTCAAAGAGAAACAATCTTCCTACAGTTTGTCATATCATCTTGATCTGAATTTCACTCAACTAACTGGAGAAATTCTTGTTTTAAATTATCAGAGTTCAAACAGAAGGAGAATATGTAAAATTTCATGAGCTAAACTTAACATAGAAAAACTCCAAAAAATATGCACAGGGAGGGAAACAAATTCAACCTTACTTTTTGTGATCAATGACTACAACTGCAGGAACTGCGGCTTAAGAAGAAAACCAGTTGTAAGTCTCTTATTCCTTGGCTCTGCTACTGCTCTTCTGCATTGTTGGTGTCATATGGTTGCCAACAGTAAGACCCTTACAAAGATTCGAGAGCTTGACATTACATCTTTCTAATATAAACCCAAAAGAAATTGTATAATCATTACAATTACTCTACTCACCTAGTACTTGTCACTAGACCACATGTTGACAAGAAACCTATGGGGATGACCCAGCCTTACTGACATTTGCTGAGCAAAGCAAAGAATGAATTTGCCCAAGCATGAAGAACCTAACAAGGAATGCCACTTCCTTTCCAGTTGAGAGGCTGTTGCCTTAAAAGAGCCAGATGGAAGAGCAGAGACAAAGTCTTTTCTTCATCCATGTGGTAAAATTCTGTCCAGTCAATGGGCAAAAGAGGGTAACTTCTCATCTTTGCACAGATCTGACCTCTCTTGTTATCCTGTTAGCTGCCAACAGAGGAAGAAGTTGTTCACCAGCAACTGAATAGGGAGCCAGAACTAGGTAGCTGATCCTGTATTGCTTCTGTTCTCCAAACCCAAGATTTTTGGTGAATTTCATTGAAATGGAAGTGGGGTTGGGGAAAAGCAATTTAATTTCTTTGAACTTCAGATTTTTTCATAGGAACCCATGGAAAAGTACTGGCATTTTATAACCAACAGCTGGTACTGATCCATTGAGGGTCATTAGTTCAATCTTCTATAATGAAAAAAGTGAAAAATAGTAAAAAAGCAAACTTATCTGTTTGTAAATTGAAAAGACTGATTTCTTTTGGATGCTAAATTATATTTCCAACAATGAGGCTCTTTTTACTGCCTCTCAGGGCCTTTTAAACCAAATTTCTTCTTCTATGTGCCATGCTAACAAGCCACCTAGAAATCCAAACTGAGACAACCTAAGAAAAAGTGTTCTAAAACTCTTCTTGACTACTACTTGATAATCAGATCAAAAAAGTGTCTGATTTGTCATATTGCAGGATTTGAACTGACTGACAAGTCAAAGTTTTCTTTGTTATGTCTTTTAAAATTAAAGTAATCATAAAATGTTTCATTTTTACTAAAATTAAAGCACATCAGATAATAACATATAACACTGTTCCTTCCAAGTATTAAAAGCCAAGCATATACTTTTATGAGTATTTAGTTCAAGATAAATCTCATTTTATACTAACCATCCAGAATTACTTGCTAATCAGATATTCTACCAAATATATGACAGTCAGTTAATAAAACTGATATTGTGTTAGCCTGACATACAGGCTTTGAATATCTGAAGTTCTAGTAGAACAGAGGCTCAGGTTTCTTCTTATAATTTTTTGCAATAGTTATTTTATTTAACTACATTTATTACTTTATGGACCTTAGAATATTTTCTTAGTGATTATGCTGTACTAATGAATTTTACATAGAATGGTCTGGGTTGGAAGGGACCCCAAGGATCATAGAGTTCCAACCCCCCTGCCACAGGCAGGGCCACCAACCTCCAGGTCTGGATCTACACAAGGTTGCCCAGGGCCCCATCCAACCTGGCCTTGAACACCTCCAGGAACAGAGCAACCACCGCCTCTCTGGGCAGCCTGTTCCAGCACCTCACCACTCTCTCTGTAAAAAGCTTCCCCCTAATATCTAATTTAAACTTTCCTTCTTTTAGCTTTAATCCATTCCCCCTTGTTTATAAAGTTCCAAAGTGCACATGTACTCAGACCAGTCAGTTCTATTTGTATTTTAATCTAGGTCAATAGACACATATCAATATAGAATAGGCAAAAATCACGATATTTTACCGTATATCAAGATACTCTTAAGGATACCTTAAATCTATATGAATTATGTGTAACAGTATGAACATGTGAGTATGAACTGTTGAGAAGGAATACTTTTTGTAAAATAAAATATTTATTTCTGGCAGAAAATTTTGTTGATCATGAGAGACCTCAGAGTAAAATATCCAGCTCATTATAAAGTTAACACAAGCACTTAACCTTTCTCATTTTAAAAGTGTAGTAACAACTGAAAAGTGCAAGAGTATTTTTTTTCATAAGGATGTATAGATAGACAAGCAACAGCAAAAAGGATCACAAGGAATAAGGAAAATCTTAATCTATTCATAAATTGTCTATAGATTGCGATGAAGGTCTGTCTACAAAGCAAGAAAATCAAGTGTTTCAATGCATATGAAGAAAATTGCATCTCAGATAATGAACTTGGCTTTAAGTGATGAAAGTGATAATGAATCCATTAGTGATGCGGTTCTCAGGATTAATAATGAACATTGTGATTGTGTACAAGAGGCATTTCCATTCTAGATGGAAGAAAATGGCATAAACAGGTAAACACAAGTTAACTAGAAGAGAAAGATACATGCTAATAAAGAAACAATAGAAGTTTCACTCAACAAATGAAAAACATCAGAACAGAATGTAGCATTATCAGTACCAAGATTAGAAACCATACAGAACAGATTAAATAACCCATGAAAACCTTGGATACAAACCATTCTTATCTCTATTTGAATATTGTAATGTGTTCTGCATGTCATTTATATGCCTTGAGTCAGCAGTGTGCCCAGGCAGTCAGGAGGTCCAAATGTATTCTTGGATGCATCAACCACAGCATTGCCAGCTGGTCCAGGGAGGTGATTTTCCCCACTCTACACTGCACTGGTGCAGGCTCTGATCTCTCTAATGATCGACAATAGAGCCAGAGGGAATGGCATGAAGCTGCAATTGGGGAGGTTTAGGTTGGATATTAGGAAGAGGTTCTTTACCAAGTGGTCAGGCACTTCCAGGGAAATGGTCATAGCACCGAGATTGACTGAGTTCAAGAAGCATCTAGACGATGTACTCAGTCTCACGGTCTGACTTGGCTGGCCCTGTGGAGTTGGACTTCATGATCCTTATGGGTCCCTTTCAACTCAGGGGATTCTATGAGCTTGTAATTGTCATTTTGTGTACCAACAGCATTGCTTCAAAACTTGTAGGGAACATGTTCACCTACTGCATCTCAGAAGAAATCTGTGATTCATTTTCAAAAGGAAAAATCTATGAAATATGATTTTTACTTTGGTAGTGACAAATATTGTCTTGAATAGACAGCTGGTATTTTCTACCTTATTCAAAACTGCTACACTAAATAAAACTTATTTTGAAATTTATTCTTCTTAGTAACTAACTGTTGATTGCTTGTGGAATTTAGGTCTAATTCTCTTGACCTTTGATGGGAAAACTGGATTGAAGTATTAAAAGGTTTACTTTAAGTGTTAGGCATCTAATAGTTTTAATATAAAGTCTCACAGTTCAAGCAACTAAGTTCATCGCTAAACTCACCATTAAAGCAGCTTCCAAGGCAAATTTCAAGCAGTTTCTCTGCACTCTTTAAGATAAATGTTAAAAAGGGTCATTTCTTTCAATACTAGGTAGATGAAAACACTGTTATTGTCACTTTCCAACCAAAACACGCATCTGTTATACTAAAATATCCTTAAGTTCTGTGTCTTGTCCTTTTGACTGGTAGCCATACAATTCACCAGTCACATGGTAAGAGTCAACCCCCTCCCATCAGTGTACCACTGCTTCTTCATTATTAGGTTTCATTACAGCTCAAGTCTCTCTGGGCAGCTCATGTCAGTGTGTGGGAGGTAAGATGGGGTGGGATAGAGATCAAAGTATAGAATACAAGTATATTTTAGATACTTTTTAAAGTCGAAAATGACAGATGAATTTTACTGCATCCACCTCTAAAGTGACACAGGCTCCAAATTATCAGAAAATGCATTAATATTTACTAATTTAAAAGGATTATTTGTATTAAATATGCATATACTGATGTGAAGTGTAGACTTATACACGATGGCTGCAAGAATTCACAACGTGTTTCACTCAGACTGAAACAATCCGGCAGCTGGAATTTATTCAGCCTCAAAACATTCAGAGCAGACAACTGCTGGGCTTTCTGCTCGTCGGTAAAAAACATCAAACACTGTTTTATAAATAAGTGACAGTGAGTAAAATTAGCTGATGTTCCATATCTAGAAACACCTTCAGCAATGCATTATTCATTGAACCGTGTACTGAATTTATTGAAAGAACCTTTGGTACTGTTAATTTAAATTGACTTTCCGTTTCTTATGCAAATCACATGATACAATAAAGCCCTTGTAATGCTGTAAGATACCTTATATGCTGTATTCGACACAGTAAGGTAATTGACACAAATATATCCTAGGTGAATAAACTGAGTGTAATAGTTCAAGTAATTGTAGTAAAATTGTCTCAAACCAACAAGAAGATATTAAGGCAGAATCAATTAAAATTCAAAATGAGGCTGCAAGTGTCAATTTCAGCCTGGAAAAACACCCTTTAAAAGCCCTATTATTTTTTCGTGGAAGAGGCAGAAGGAGAATAGCTTTATCCATCGAAACATGAAGTAGCAATTTTCTCCCTGTACTTGGCACTGCTGAGGCTACACCTCAAGTGCTGTGCTCAGTTTTGGGCCCCTTTCTACAAGACAGAAATTGAGATGATGGAGTGCGATCACAGAAAAACGATGAAGCTGAGAAAGGGTCTAGAGCAACAGTTTTATGAGGAGCAGCTGAAGGAATAGAAGTTGTTTAGTCTGGAGAAGAGGAGGCTGAGGGGAGACTGTAGGAGGGTGGATGTCGACCTCTTCTCCCAAGCAAGAAGGGATAGGACAAGAGCAAACTGCCTCAAATTGTGGCAGGGGAGGCTTAGAGTAACTGCTAGGAACATTTCTTCACTAGGAGGTTTGTCAAGCATTGGAACAGGCTGCCCAGAGAGGTGAAATCACCATTCCTGGAGTTATTTAAAAGCTGCATAGATTAAGTGCTTAGGGACATGGTTTAGCAGTGCTAGGTTAATGGTTGGACTTGATGAAAACAATTCCATGATTCTAATTAGAATGCTTTTGTGTCAGGGTATATGGAGTAAAAGTAGAAATCACTGTATCTTGGTGACACTTGCGGGAAACTTGCTTAACTTCTACTATTACCACAGGCTTTGGATACTGTTTTCTGTTCTTATTTTGTTAGCTTTTAGTGCGACTCCAATTGCTGCATCTGAAATCTGTGACTTCTCTCTCCTGCATCTCTGCCAGCAAGAAAGAACCAGCAGATCCATATGTAACCTCCAAGGGCACAGTCTTTTGCAATCTTCTTGGCTATCAAGACTTTTTCCATAGCCCAGGACAAAGAAGAAAAGCCATTGTGCCTGCAGTGGCTAAGAAATTGAGCGCCCAGGACTCATAGAATATCTGAAAAGACACAGACAAGTTAAAACTGTTTGCCAAACCAACCAGTTACAGTAAATGCCCTAGATTTCCATCTTAAAAAGATTAAGTTGGTTGTTGATGAAGAGGAATGACCAGCTGAAGAGGACAGAAAGATCCCTAGAAGACAGAAGTTTCCTTTGATTCTCTCCATTGTTTCCTTAGCTTTTCTCATTTCCAAACTCTGGAAGAAACTCCATGTTCACCTAATCCAGTGTCTTCGACATCACTTGCAGCATCTAATTTCCTCATCTTCCCTCATACTGCACTTTAGCAGTTATTCCTACGTGAAACCTGGATATTTTAATGTACATAATATCTATATGGTCCAGAGACCATAGTCTCAAGACCAGGTGTCAAAAAGTAATGACTTGTCCGATTCCATTTAGTCACCTTGTTTTTGAGGCAGATCAACATCCTTTCTAACATGTTCATGAGTTTTGAAAGATTTATGGAGAATTTCTGCACACAATATGGAGATGTCATTATTTAAATGGAATTTAGCCAATTTTCAATTGCACATACATTTGAGGTAAGGTTATTGTGCATTATGTAAATGAAAATATTCATTTAGGATTACAGAAATATCAAAACCCACATGTTTTATTGTACTATTCTGAGCCTTTCTCTCCTCATCCTTCCTTGACTCAAGAAATATCAGATAGGCTTTACTGCTTTGCATTTCCACATCTGCTATCTGTGAACATTCAGTTTTTCATTTGATCATATTCTCTTAAGCTTCCCAGTAAATACTTTAGATTTCTAGAAGTAATTGAGCAGAATTATAATTATTGCAAATTACTTTTAGCTAAGCACACTGAACTGTTAATTTAAACCCTGCCATACCAGTTGGCAAAAGATACAGTAATAAATATTTATTTTCAAGCATTGTATGATTTAACTCAATAATCAAGTATCTAATGAAAATCAATTCATTCCATCCCTGCAAATAGGGAAATCCTCTTAAAAGATTAACTTGGAATATAGAACTATTAATGTATATAAAGTTTTCTTCATGCCTAGGAAAACAAACAATACCACCAAATTACTAAGAAGAGTAGTCGTATCCTTCCAGAATACACATTACAAAGAACAAAATTAAACAACTTAACACAAAAAATTACATATAACAAGTGATTACTCTAAGCCCCCTGGGGTTTCTGGAATTAACCTGCCTCAAATTGCAACTCAAAACCCCACAAATGTATCTAGGAACCCTGTTAAAGAGTAAGGAAAGAGAAAACTGTTTTTTCCTTATGTCCATTTGGCTTTCCTTTCTTCAAGTCAGCACCCTTTCCTGCCCCAAACTTTTAGTTTCTTCTTTGTTCTTCCATACTCTTCTTTGGTATGCTTTTTGAGTATTTAAAACCTGCTGCTTAGAACAAAAAATGGGCTTTCCTTAGATACAAGTCATATCACTTATGTATTATCTTCTGATTTAGAGTTATTTTAGGCACTTTAAGCCTTTTGGAACAGGTGAGGTATTACTTACTGTGGTGGTTGTTCTTCACTCAGGCAATTTTTGATGAAGTTCAAGTCTTTGTTTGTTTTTTCCAGCACCATTTTATCTGTGTGGTAATATAAGTGTAAAGGTGTATCAAACAAAGAACTCAAACATAATGAGTGTACGTTCCACACACACTTTTCCTTTTCATCTCTCAGAATGTCACACCTTTCTTGGATGGGCTCTGTCTTGGCATGAAACAAACATGAGGAAAAAAAAAACCACCCCCAAAATTTTCAGAAATTATGCATACAGCAAAATTTAGAGTTACTAAAATGAGAGCATACCATTTCCTCAAAAAACAAAATCAATGTTTTTGTCAGTATAAGCAAAACTAACTTACTGCAAAAGCAATGAATTATTTGAAGACCACTTAAATACAGAGAATATACTCAAATAGGCAAGACAGAAGAAATGACAATATCCAAGTACCTCCACCCTCCTCACAAAAATATGATGGACTTCAGCTGCTTGCTATAAAGATTCAAAGCACTCAAATTACTTCAGTCTAAACAGAATCCTGTTAGCCCAGACAGGAAGCAGAGGTCAGGACCAAATGTCCCCCAGATTCAGTGTCAGAAACTGGGCACTTACACAAAAAGTGTCAAACATATTGCAGACTTACACCCCCAGAACCAGTGATTCATTTTTATCTTGCTCAGTATAGGTTTGTGTATTATCAACCACTAAGATTCGCCTACTTACAATGCTTCAGTTCTAAACAGTGCAACTTTCCTTTTCATGATAGGATGCCTTCATTTCATACAGACCCACTAACAAATATTGCCAACAGCTTACAAGACGTACTAGAGCAGAGCAAATCAACTTTCTCATATTGTTTTCAGAAATGTAACTCACTGAAAAGTCTTTCACAGAACAACATGAGATGCATTAGAAGGTTTGTTGATGATACATTTCATATTGCAAATTTCTAAGTACTGGCCATTGTTGGATTGCATAGCAGAACAGCACACTTTTATTCAGCTGCTCTGTAGGAAGTAGACCCTTCAATAGTTCATGAGACTGTAGCTTATGAGCCACTGTACGTGGTTCCACATACACCTACACAGCATCTGGAGTGTCAACGAGTTAAACGTATCACTGTAACCACTCTCACATTTACTTTGGCATAACCAATATATGAATTACTTCAAATGATAAAGCTCTTGTTAAAGTGAATTTCGTAACAATTTGCTGCTTTTTTTTTTTTAAATAAAGGACCTAGATAGTTACCAACATTCCTGTAATATATGGGCTATACTAATAAATACATCAGCTCACTCACTGGGTCTGTACATTTGTTAATTGTGAACATTTTCACAAACACACTAAAAATGAAGTTTCACTTACACTATTCTACTTAGATATATCATATCCTGTTCTGAAATTTCATTTCTACTAATGCTGAGTTCTGCAAAATATGATCCCAAACAGAAATTGAGAAGTTTTATTTTGGCAGAAAAATTTCTGATAGTACGGCAATTCCATGAATTCCATCCTGCTGTGTAGAGAAACCCCCACCACAAATAAGAAAAACAACCCTCAAAAAACCCAAACCATCATAAACAGATCCCAAACAAATAACCCCCAAACAAAACACAAAACCCACTAATCTGGAGAGAGAAAATGATCAGTTCAAAGAAAGTGTTATTCACAACACAGATGAGGCTGAAATAACAAAGGAGAGGGGGTTCGACACACCACCACCACACAATGACATGACAGGACGACACAAAGCTTTCAAAGCTTGGATTTTATTTTAATAATCTCTTTAGAGTTTGCAAAAGTTGGAATATAAGTTAGGGGAGGATCAGCAAGAAGGTTATTAATGGGTGGAAGAGAAGCATCATTTTCTGTCTTGAGGTACCTGGAGTTAATATGTAGTCCCAGAGATATTTCATAAGTGTAAGATAAAAATACGTTTCAGATGTTAATACCATTGTTAGCTTAAAATTTATATTAATCTGGAGAGCCTGAAAGGGTATTGCATTGAATAATACTGCATAGAAAGAGATAATTAGAATTGAATGTATGGTCAAAGAGGGTTTTTAAGTACAACATTAATGGATTGGAAGAAACTTAGATATTATATAAAAATAACAAGTACATTTTCTAGCACAAATTCAGAAAAAGTCCACAGATTATTTTCATCTCCAAGAAATGTGATTTGTATTAATATTGTATTCTATGCCATTTAGACTGGGAGAAGAGCTTCTTGAGAGTAGCCCTGCTGAGAAGGACTTGGGGATTGTGGTGGATGAGAAACTTAACATGAGCCAGCAGTGTGCTCTTGCACCTCAGAAGGCCAATGGTATCCTGGGCTCCATTAGAAGAGGGGTGGCCAGCAGGGACAGGGAGGTGATTGTCCCTCTCTCCTCTGCCCTCATGCGGCCCCATCTGGAGTACTGTGTCCAGATCTGGGGCCCCCAATACAAGAAAGATGTGGAACTGTTGGAGAGGGTTCAGAGGAGGGCCATGAAGATGATTAGAGGGCTGGAGCACCTGCCCTACAAAGAGAGGCTGGGAGAGCTGGGCTTGTTCAGCCTGGAGAAGAGAAGGCTGCGAGGGGACCTCATTGCAGCCTTCCAGTACCTGAAGGGAGCTTATAAGCAGGAGGGGATTCAACTTTTTAAAAGGGCAGATAATGGCAGGACAAGGGGGGATGGATTAAAACTAAAGGAAGGAAGGTTTAGATTAGATATTAGGGGGAAGTTCTTTACAGAGAGAGTGGTGAGGTGCTGGAACAGGCTGCCCAGAGAAGTAGTGGATACCCCGTCCCTGGAAGTGTTCAAGGCCAGGTTGGATGGGGCCCTGGGCAACCTTGTGTAGAATTAGGCCTGGAGGTTGGTGGCCCTGCCTGTGGCAGGGGGGTTGGAGCTCTATGATCCTTGGGGTCCCTTCCAACCCAGACTATTCTATGATTCAGTAATATAAAAAAATCTAAACACTCTAAGAATGTTTTTTATTTATTATATGTTCTAATGAACAAGTTGAGTGGGAATAGGCATCTGTATGTTTCTGTATGGGATTTCAGAGACAGAAATGTGAGAAAATTAATTTTGCTCTGTTCTGTGGAATTACTCTGTATTTATGGGGTTGTAGCTGTGAACAGGTTTTATATTTGTGTTCATTTCCCATAGTACTACCTTCAGAAAATATATTGTAATGCTTAAAAAGGAAAGTATAATATATAAAACTTGAATGAAAAAAATTCCCACTCTTCATAAACTGCCTACAGAATTATGTACCATTATTAGAAATAGAGTAATAAAGGTAGCTTTTTTTAAAATCAGTGATCTACAACAACTTTTAAGTTCAAGATCTAACATAAAATTTAGAAATCTTGAAGACATAAAAGGACAGGTTAAAATATTTTTTTTTAAAGCGTTGATACAAAATACTATGAACTTTGCCTTGCCTGTTTTTTGTTGTTGTTCAGGGGTGTTTGGGTGCTGGCTTTTTGGTCTTGGTAGTTTTTTTCCTCCTTTTCTGCTTTTTTTTTTTTTAGGTTTATCTTCAGAGACTTCAGCGTTCAGGTGCACATTTTCTGTTTTGTGTGGTGAATGACTGTGGGTAGGGGAGGGGGTGAACATGGATTTAGCAACAAGAGTTTTTCTTTCTGATGAAGGATGAGCTAAGCAGGCTTTGTTTAACAGTTCTGTGTAGGACCAGGGAATACTGTGTCTCATAGTAATTAAAATGAGTGGGAGGACTGAGCAATGGGAACCCTGGCATCAAACCTCAAACAGCAAGTGGCTGAAACTTGTGAGAAAAAGGGAGTAACATTCTTTAGGCAGAGTACACCAGAGGGGAAGAGGACATGATTAAGAGATAAGCAGATCAAAAAGACTGCAGTTGGACTTGATGATCTTAACAGTCTTTTCCAACCACAACTATTCCATGATTCTACAAAATTGGTGCATGAGTTCAACATCTTTATGTTTTGTGACTAAGACTCAGAGTAACATGCAATAATGCAAAAATCTTATGTCTGGAAAGAAAAAGTTAAAAAAAATAATTATATCTGTTCTTCTCTGTGCAAGAATCCCAGGGAACTAACTAGACACATAATCAAAGGTCAATTCTTGTAAGCCTATAGGGCAGGAAAATGAAAATAGAGAAATAAGAGAATGTGAGTTATGTACTATTTCTGTAAAAGCTAATGTTTTATATCAAGGCAAAATTATATATGATCTTGAAAAGAAACTAATGTCAAGCACTGAGATACAAGTGCAGCTACTGTTCACATGAAAAGAACATGCTAGTCTACTTTTACAGGTCTTATCCTACAATAAAAAAAGCCAAACTACAAACCAGAACAGAGCAAAACGATTACACTCTTTGACATCATTGGCAGATCTCCAAAGATAAATCACCACTAGAGGAGGAAAACGTGATGAAAATAAAGATGACTAGTTAGCATTTAGACTGTGATTAATGTTGGTGCTTCTTCAACCATTAGCTAAGAAAAAAATTGAAACCCGAAGTAAGTACGTTTGTGTGACATAGGAATTAGAGCTTATATTTTTGACAAATACCAAGAGACATCCAAAGCAGGGTTGAAAGGAGAAGAAAGCAACAAACCAAGTATTTGGATAAAAATATGAATCTAAATAAATCATCCAACTTTCAGATCTCTATCATCTTCACTTTGATCAATATTCTTCTACTACTTATATGTTATCACTTTGAACCATATCTTGGAAGCATTATGAAACCTCTAATATCTCCATGTGTTGTTTTATAAAGTCAGGGTTATCCACACAATCTATTGTGGTTATATATACCAGAACCTAGATCTTAAACAATTTTATTTTATAACACTGCTTAGTTGCAAGACATTTTTGTAGTATAAACAAACTTGGTGGGCATGCTCAATCTCCAGATTTCTTTACTGTAATGATTGTAACTACTAAGTAGGGCACTATGAATCTTTAAATATTTTCAGGTTTGCATACCATCTTGTTCATTCTTCTTTCTGTAATACTATCTCCACCTCTCCTTTTAATCCCTCCCCTACTCCCTCCCCACTCTGCACTTGTGTACTTCAAAATGTTAAACACTATGTAGAGTATATTGTACATAAATTTTTCTGGTTTGGGCAGACATCCTATGTTTTTGAGATGTAGCTATGAATTCTCATAAAACCTCCACCTTTCCAAATCCTCCAGAATTCTTTATTTACATAGTTTAACAGTAGTTTGTGTCTAAGCAAAAGCCATGTTTAAAAATCCAACATTCCAATGATCAACTTGTCTAACAATCTGTGCAGAACAAATTTATATCAGATTTAATTTCATCTGAGATCAACAGAGAAGAGATTTGAGGTTTTAGCAGGTGATTGTCTGTAACTGTAGATTACAATGAGATAAATATATCCATCCATTATGGCAGCATACAGGCATAAAGCACAAAAATCTCTATTTCTGACAAGTTAGGTACCGGCCTCCCCATGTGGCACTATGAAATGAACTTGAAAGTCGGAGAACAGTCACAATAAAGACTTCTTAATTCAGATTTTTAGTTTATAAAATTGTACAGTGCTCCCTGGTGTTAGATTTTAAGTATTTTGATAAATATTAACCTGTTTCATAAAAAAGACAGCTCTTCTGGAAGTCCTACTACGGTGCAGGTGATAAGGATACACCTGTCACACTTTTCCTCTCCCCTTAAGATCAAGCATGCTGTAGCCCCAAGAGAAGCAAAGCATGCTGTAGCCCCAAGAGAAGCAAAGCATGCTGTAGCCCCAAGAGAAGCAAAGCATGCTGTAGCCCCAAGAGAAGCAAAGCATTAAGATGCTCCAGAAGAATAAAATTAAAATCTATGTGATAGGAGAGCTGTGCCAAACAAAAGGCTTACTGCTGTAAAAAAAAAAGCTTACACCGGATTCCACGGCTTCCTCTTTCCATTAAGTTGTGCCCTCACAGTACTTCAGTTAAGCCTGCCACTTCCTTCAGTGAAGCAGGTTGGCTTAGAGTGACAGTAGAGTGCTCAACAAGAGAGCAAACAGTTCACGTTCTCTTCTTTACTGAATAGAACTGGCTCCTCAAGAGGTCAAATACTAACATCACAGGAAAGAGTTTGAAACCCCCATCTTAGATCATAGGCTGGAGTACTTAGACCATCCCCCTTTGTGGTAACACCATTTGGCTTGGCCATCTCAAACACCTCCCAGAATGAAACCTGAAGGTTAGCTTTCTCCCTTTAGCCAGATGACCTGTTATCAATACTTTCCTGACACTCATCTACTCCGGATTTCTGCCTTTGTGATAATAGGAACCTGTTCTTCGGTTGCAATCACTAGATAAAATCAACTGTGCTCTAATACACATGGCAAAGACTGGTAAGGGTTGTGCTGTGAACATGGTGGCAGCATGCTGGTAAAGGTTCCCCTATTGGCTGCCCAGTTTAACAGGCTTATAAGTGATTTTCATGAGGATGAGCACCTCCAATTACTACCCCTGGCAAAAGAAATCTAAAGTGATTGGCTAAGCAATAGTTCCTGAAAAGCACTGCTGTATGCAGGCCTGCTCTTGTGTGACAAAGCAGTATCAAAATTATTATTAGCATTCTTAGACCATCCACAGTATTTCCTGGCAATAACTATTGAAGTAAGAGCAGAGGAAGCTAAGTTGGTGAACATACCATTTCAGGGAAAAATATGTAGGACAAAATCCTCAACTCCTTGGGGCACCACAAAACCATCTACTTATCTTTTCCCATAGAGCTGCTTGCAAACTTTTTATAGATAACAGTTCTATAACTGAACAGAAGTTCAGTGCAATTCCTTCTTAGGAGAACATGGAAATGGTATGATTAAAAACTGCAAGATCTGAACTTTAAAAACAGTGTTTCAAACAGCCTTAGTTCATCTAATGCATAGGTGGGAGGGATGTGTATCTATTCTTCCAGTGGATGCCAGGTGAAATAAAGTTCACAAAAAATTCTCCATGTAAAAACATCCTTTTTGGCCTCTGCCTGGAACATATACACACAAAAGCACAGCAGTTGAAAACAGCCCTCCAAGAGCACAAGTTTGGAATAAACTTGCATAGCATTGTTTAATTAGAATTTACCCAGACATGTTTTCATTAATTTTAGTTCACATAATCAAGCCATCACCCAAGCTCAGATTCCAACATCCTCCTTCCTAAATTGGTTCTACTTGAATATTTGGGGAGTAAGGGGCAAGTTCAAATGCAATGGTGATATCATATGCTTCCATTCCTCTTTTTCAATGTATTATCACCTGACTGTAAAAGCCATGGAAACAATATTAATGATGTCATTACAAAACATTGCCTGAAATGACAGTAAGTGGTTGAAGGAATTACTTGTCTGCTACAACTAGGAGCAAACTCTGTTCACTGTAATATAACAGAAAAATAAGGTAATTAATCTATTTATCTTTTTGTTCAAGCTATAATTCAGAGGTCTATAGGCTATGGATGGTTTACAGTTATGTTGATTTGAAGTTAATCACAGACATTTTTGATGCAATGAACGTGATTTGTCCTCTGCCTGACTTCCCCTTCTGAATCTCACTTCGGTGGCAAACTAAATTTACAACAACTGACTAAATAGCATCATTTTTGCTAGCACAGCAGGAGCAGCACTCTGCTGGGTCTCTACTGCTGCTAAGATTTGCTATCCTTGTTTGGCAAGTTAAAGTCTGTAACAATACATAAACATTAAGGATCACAGATTTGTAGTCCCAACCTTGTCATCCTAGTCCTCAAAGGATATATTGTGGGTAACTGAAACTGTGCCACATGTAATT
>VZTU01031888.1:606-11310 GCA_013400835.1 Zapornia atra
GGCGGGGAGCGGCGCGGCGGGTCGCACGCTGCCCTCTGCAGGCAGCCGGCCCGGGGCAGCGGGAGAGGAGGAGGAGGACGAGGGGAGGAAGAAGGGGGGGGCATGGATCATGCCCACAGCCAAACGGCACAGCCGGCGTGGGCACAGCTACCGGCACCGGCTGCCCCGGAACGCTCCCGGGGAGCCCAGTTCGCGGTGGTCCGCCCGCACGGGGCGGGCCCCTTCATCCCTGACTTGAATGTCCCCTCCATCCCTCCTCCATCGGCGGTGGTCCCCGCGTCCCCCCGAGTGCGTGTGTCCCCCCCGCCCGGTCCCTCACCACGCGAAGGGGGAAACTGAGTCACGGCGGCTGGGAACGGGGCAGGCGCGGGGCCTCCGCACCGCTAGGCGGCGCTGCGGAGGGAGGGGGGATGGAGAGAGAGCGGCACACACACACATATACACACACCCCTCCGCAGCACCGCTTTTCTTCCCTGGTGGGCGGAAGTGCGTCATGACGCTGGGCCGCCCGGGCGGGCGTTGCCATGGAGGAGCTGAGCGCGGCGCTGGCGGCTGGCGTGGCCTTGGCGGCTCCCAACAGCCCGGCGGCCCCGCACCCTCGCCTGGCCTCCTACAAGGCCCGGAGTGGCCCGGGGCAGGCCGAGCGCCGCCAGCGCCTCCTCCAGCTCCAGAAAGAGTGAGCTCCCTTTGGGGCCGGCGCTCGGGGAAGCNCTGCCTCCCGCTGAGGCAAGCCGGGCTGTTGGCTTCCCCCCTATCCCATCTCCAGGAGGCGGCTAGACTACGTGAACCATGCCAGGAGACTGGCAGAGGATGACTGGACAGGGGTGGAGAGCGAGGGTGAGGAGGAGGAAGATGAGGATGAAGAGGAGATGGACGTGGATGCTGGCAAGAAGCTGCCCAAGCGCTATGCCAACCAGGTGAGGGCCTGTCTGCCTGCCTGCCTTCTGGCATGAAGGTGAGGGGCGCTTAAGGCCAGGTGTGGTGAGCAGCCATGGTGATGGTCGCAGCAGGGTTGGTGGTTGGTGAGGAGCTATGTCTCAGGTCAGCCTGGAGAGGTGCTGCCTTCAAATGGAGGGTGGGTGGAGATGGGTTGCTGGTGTGCTTTGGGAGAGGCCAGCTCAGCGAGCGGTGTTTGTATCCTGTTGGGATGCTTGGAAGGATGGGTCAGTGCAGCTGATGGGTTCTATCAACCTGGGAACAATATTGGTCCTAAAAGAAATGCAGCCTTTTGGCAGCCTCTGAAGAGGTCAGCTTGCCTGGGCTCTTTCCTCCTAGCATTTAGGAACCTCTGAGCTCTTTCATGTATTTATAGGAAGAGTTCTGGAGCAGGGACGGGGGTACAGAGGTGCGCAGATGAGGATTGTGAGCCCCATGTTGTAGTCTGAGGCACGGTCAGCAGAAAAAGACCTGGGGAAGAGTCTGTTGTGCATGTTGGTTAGAGAGAGGGGGGTCGGGAGCTGCTTCAGTGCTGTGGTGCAGGGTGAGGAGCGGTGCAGGGTGAGGAGTGGTGCAGGCTGCCTCCCAAGCACCCCCATATAGCTGGGGAAGCCATGTCGAACCCTTTTTGCTCTGAGTTTTCTATAACCTCAGGAGAGTTGTTGCAAACCGCATCTCTTTTCCCCCCCCACCCTGTATTTCTCCATAGCTGATGCTGTCTGAATGGCTGGTCGATGTCCCTTTAGATCTGGAGCAGGAGTGGGTTGTAGTGGTGTGTCCCGTCGGGAAGAGGGCGCTAGTGGTGGCGTCCAGGGTAAGCGGCAGCAGCGGTGACCTCTCGCCATTCGGTGTGGGACCTGTGTCTGTGTCCCAACCCACACGAGGCCGTCCTGTGTGTCTGACTTTGCCTTTTCCCTCCCTGTTTCCTTGCAGGGCTCAACAGCAGCTTACACCAAGAGCGGCTTCTGCGTCAACAGGTTCCCATCCCTGCTGCCGGGGGGGAACCGGCACAATTCCGGGAGCGAGAAAGGTAAGGGCACGGCGAGGCATTTGGGATAGGGAGCAGGGAACCTCCTCCTTCAGGCCTGGCTGTGTATCCCTGGGGATGACTGCACGTGGGCAGCCTCAGGTGCCTTTTTATGCTAGCTAAGAACGCTTCTTAATGAGCTGCCTCGTTAGCTGACACTTTTAAACCTTGGCATCCTCTCCGCCTTCCCACAGAGAGCTGGGTACGCTGTGGTCTTTCTTAACACAAGAAAGCTTCTGGGGCTGAAGGCTTTCAGGGGTCGCAGCTTCTCTTAGCAGAGGGGGTTCCCTCTGTGCCTCTCAGCCTTACATTGGGCCGGGCTCAAGGGCAGGAGTAATCCTGTTGGGTAGGGTGGTCTCTGGAGCGCAGCCGGACCCCCCTGTGTTGGTGTGCGCAGTGTACTGCATCCTGGACTGCATCTACAGTGAGGCAAAGCAGATGTACTACATCCTGGATGTGATGTGCTGGAGAGGACACCCCATCTATGACTGCCAGGTACTGAATCTCCTTCCCCTCTGCCCTCCTTTCCCTTTCCAAATAATCAGGTGCCAGGGGAGTTTGGGGTGTAGGCTGGTTCTCTGCAGGTGAATCTCAGCTTGGGAATCTCCTGAGCGCGGAGTGGTGGAGACGCTGATCCCTGATGTGTGCTGGGCAGTCATTAAAGTCTCTGCCTCCTTTCACAGACCGACTTCAGATTCTTCTGGCTTTCCTCAAAGATCCAAGAGGAGGAAGGGCTGGGAGAGAAAAGCAGGATTAATCCAGTAAGTTCTTTTGTGCTTTGAGCAGGAGGAGCGTGGGGGGTCAACTCTCTTGTTCAGCGGGCTTCAGCACTTTCTTTCACAAGCGGAAGCTTCTTTTTCTTTCTGTTTTTCCCTCTCCCCTCACAGATCAGGCTTCAAAGTGTCCTTCTGAGTGTGGGTAGGTTTGCGTTTGATTCTGGGTTTGTTTTTTTTAATTCTCCCAGCCAGAGTGCTGAGGGAGATCAGGCTGCGGGGTATCCGCTCGCTTCCGTGCTGCCTTCAGCTGTTCCCTTGAAAGGGAATGGAAAACTGGTGTGGTTTCTGCAGGTGGTGGCTGGCAGCCTGGCTGCAATGAGAGTTATTCTCACACAGTCCAGGCTCGTGAGGCAAAGGGAAAGGCTCCTCAAGCTTTAAGCCTTCCCTCCTGCTTAAACTACTCATGGAACTGGTTGGGATGGCCAGCCAGACTCCCTGCTGAGTGAGGATACAAAGTCTTCCCGTGTGGAGGGTTAGACCTAGAACCCACAGCAGCTTGGGGAAGTGATTTCTTTTTTGGGAGGAGGTGGACAGAAGAGATTTGACAGCCCCATTTATGGCCTGTGTGACCCCCGTGCGTGCTCAGACAATGGCCAAGCAGGGCAGCTCCTGCGGGTCGAGCAGCTCGGTTGTAAATGGGGATGACTGCTCCTCCCCCAGCAGCAAAGATGGCTGTATCTGAAGAGCATCCTGTTCCAGCTCCGGTGGGAATATCCACAAGACAGCTACCTAACGATGCAGGGGGAGCTCGTTTCAGCTTTCATTTCCTGGGTGGAAAGACTTACTCAGCTGAGCCAGCAGCTTGGAGCAGCCGCCTGTCTGCTTTGCATCCTGCCCGGAGGTCATCATTTTCTATTTCAGCTGAAAGAGCATCTCAGGGTCAAACTCTCCTGAAGCATCCTCCCCAGGGGCTAAACTCCTTGGGCAAAAAGGGGATCGGGAGCGTGCTGGGGCTGCGTGCTGAGCCTGTAGGGTTTTATGCAGGCGCTTCCAGTCACTCTGCTGGGATGTGATGGGCACCCACAGACAGCTTGGGCCCTTCCTTTTGTCTCTAGACCTGGGGTTTGCTCACAAGCTGCTGTTGGGGGGTTTGTCCGTCCCCGTAACCCGCAGCAATCGCAGAGACTGGTTGCTGTGGGAAGAGGAAGATAGCGGAAATACCCATGGTGTTCCCTCTGACTTCACTGGCCAGTTGGTTGTGCCTAGGCTGTGGAGTTCACAGTCCCCAGGCAACCTGCCTTTCAGGAGCTGGTCTAGTCCTCTTTTGAGCTGATTTGGGCCCCCGATCCCCTGTGGCAGGAAGGTTTAATGATGCCATCGCTGCTTGAGAGCTCCTTATCTGACACCTGTGTCCCTCTCGTGCTGGATCTCGCGCTGGGGAAGATCTTTCCTCCTCACCATCCTCTGCACTGCACAGTTGTCCCTTCTAACCTCCTTTTACTCTTTCAGTTCAAATTCGTGGGCCTGCAGAACTTCCCCTGCACTCCAGAGAGCCTGTGTGAGGTGCTGGCTACGGACTTCCCCTTTGAGGTGAGAACACACGAGCATCCCTCCAGTGCTGGGGGCTGTGTGACAGACAGCTGACCTCTTAATTTTAGGGCCACAGCCGGGGCTGCCCCGGGTGGGCTTGTGTTGGGCGCAGGCGTGAGGGTCTCTGCAGCACGCTCCTTTACGTGGTGGCGTTTGCTCGGGGGTCTCGCTGGGGATGGGCAGAGTGGTGTCTTTCCCTGATGTCCCTCACAGGCTCGGTGTTTCCTTAGCCCAGCTGCTTCCAGCTGCAGCTACTGCACATCTTGCAAGCAGCAAGTCGGGGGCTCTTGTGTAACGTCTCTGGCTGATTTTTTGGTGGCTGAAGAGGATGGAGGTGGCACAGGGTTGGTGACAAACACCTGAGAGCCAGAATCTCTTGGGGCGACCGCAGCCTTAGATAGGGAACAGCCTCTGCAGAGGCTGCTTGTCCTACTGAGCCCAAAGCCACATCTGTTTGACTGTGCCTCTCGTGCTTCAAGTCAGTAATTAACCTAATTCAGGACCACAAAGATGATGAAGGGCCTGGAGCATCTCCCCTATGAGGAAAGGCTGAGTGAGCTGGGGCTGTTCAGTCTTGAGAGAAGAAGCCTGAGAGGGGATCTGATAAATGGTTATCAATATCTGAAGGTTGGATCACAGGGGACATGGCCAGCCTCTTCTCAGTGTCTGTGGGGACAGGACAAGGGGTGATGGCCTCAAGTTGGAGCACAGGAAGTTCCACACCAATCTGGGGAAGAACTTTCTCCTGGTGAGGGTGATGGAGCCCTGGGACAGGCTGCCCAGGGGGTGTGGAGTCTCCATCTCTGGAGATAATCCAGACCCGTCTGGATGCCAACTTGTGTGACCTGTCCTGGGGACCCTGCTTTGGCAGGGGGGTTGGACCTGATGAGCTCTCGAGGTCCCTTCCAACCCCTACAGCTCTGTGATTCTGTGAAGAAAGCTTCATTCCTCCCTGAGGCATCCTGTGGGTAAAAGAAGAGGCGGAGGAGTGTTGCCCTGCTGCTGTCGGAGCAGAAACAGCCTGGGAAGGAAACTGTTGTGAAACGTGGAGAGGGAGGGAGGGAGGTGGAGCCACTGAGATCCCCTTGTGATCCCTCGCTGGGTTTTCTGGTCGGTATGAGCAGAACGTGGTGTAATTTTGGCTCAAAGCAGCTGGAACCCCCCAGAAACTGGGGTGCCGCTTCCAGAGGCAAAGGGATCCATGGGTCTGTTGGTGATGTGCCACAAGAGGGAGCCCAAGAAAGCCCCTTAAACACCTGCCACCACCAGCCTGGAGCAAAATAAACCCTGCAGAAGGCCAAATAGGGCCTGGCCATAGCTGGTGTGATGTGGTAAAGGTGGTCTTAGTCCTGGGCCCAGCATCTCACTATCCCCCCGCCACAGAGTGGGGTCAGTACTTTCAGATTGGGGCCTGCAGAGTTAATCTGTGACCTCACAGTTAGGACCTGATCCACTATATTCAGTGGAAAAGCCTCTATTTTTGGATCAATTGACTGGCTTGATTGACACTGAATCCAAAGTGGGTTTCGGGGTGAATCTTAGGAGCTACATACCTACTCACAGATTGGAATAAATCAACGCTGAAGTCTCCACAGAGGTGGTGGGAGCCAAAGCCTCAGAGAAAACCCTGGTGTGAAGGAATGGCCATGCTGTTTAGCACTGTGAGACTGGAAATCCTGCCAGGCTGGTTTCTCACGGAGTTTGGTCGTTTAGGGGCAGTGTAGGCCCTTGTTCTGATCTGGCTGCCACTGAGGATAGGGGCTGGGACAACAAATTAAATAAACTATAAGGCGTATGGGAATAACATAAGAGAAATCAGGACAAGGAAGAGCATGACCTAACCCTCTGCTGGCCTGAACTCCTTTGAATTCTCCGGGAAGATCTTTTCAGTGCAGTCTGGAAGGCAGAAGCTTTTTCCAGGCTCTGATCTTGACCAAAACCATTCCTGCGGGTGCAGGAGATACCCTGACCCACAGGAACGGGCTGGATGTGCAGGCATGGTGCCAGGGAGCCACAAAATCTGGCTCTTCCCAGGGGAAGGAGAAGCTCTGTTGCTTTGGATATCCAGAGGGTTACACGAGCTCATCAGGATGTTTACCCCTCTGGTTTTCCCACCACAGGAATCCCCCTTTTTCAGGGATTATTTTGCAAGATCTTACCAGTGACTGAAAATCACGGCCAGAAGAGTACAAGAAGCTTCCCCCCCACACCCTCCTGGAGGGACACGGATGTGCCGCTGCTCCGTGCTCAGCCTGGCTCCCAATCCCACAGGGTAGTGGAGAATGCCTCCCATCTCCTTGGCCCTGCCCATATGGGCGCTGTTCTGCCGTATATATTTGGGGGGAGGGGGGGAGCTTACATCCTTGGGGAGGGACCTGGAGGCAACTTCCCCACCTCTTCTGCCCACTCTTACTTGCAGGGAAAGCCGCCTTTTAACTGCTTCCAAGGAGTGCCACCTGCCTCCAGCGTCAGTCAGCCTGGCAGCGGGCTGGAACCCTGCGGAACGCACCCCTGAGAAGCGCAGGAAGAAGAGGGAGGAGGGTGAAAAAAATCCCTGAGCGTGACCGGGAAGCGGGGAAAACGTCAGCCAGCTGCAGCACTGCGGAGTGTGGAAATAGCAGTGCACGAGTGAGGGGCCTAATCCTTCAAAGTCCTGAGTGCCCTTAACTGTCATTGATTGCCCGAGAGGCTTCCTCTTGGGAGCCAGGAGGAATTTCTTTTCCACAGGGCTGTGGCAGCGTTAGGGATCATCCAGGCTCCTCAGTGGCGTGTGCTCTGGCTAATTACTCTCCAGATCACAGAATCACAGAATCGTAGGAGTTGGAAGGGACCTTGAGAGATCATCGGGTCCAACCCCCCTGCCAAAGCAGGCTCCCTATCTCATATTACATAGATAGGCAATAGATGTATTACTTAAAATCACCTTAATCCAGTAACGCAGCCGCCTTCAGCCGGAGACCCGCCGGCTTCACCTCAGGGCGGGATCGAAGCCCCCGGAGGGAAGGTTCTGTGGCAGCCGGTCCAACACTGGGCTTTGCCGATGGAAAACTGGCCGCTCACTGGCTTCACACTGATCTTTCCAGGACAGGAGCTCTGCAGGTTTCTTCTTTCCCTTCCCACTGCTGGAGGGGGTGGAGTGGAACGATCCAGATGGTAATTTTGGCCTGGAAATGGGAATCTCGTTCCGGCTTTTCATTCACTCTCCTTGTCTTGCCCTGTTTTGCTTCCTCCAGGTCGATGGACTTCTTTTTTATCACAAGCAAACCCACTATACCCCCGGCAGCACCCCGCTGGTGGGCTGGCTCCGACCCTACATGATACCTGAAATCCTGGGGCTCACCGTGCCCGTTACAGCGCTCACTGCCAAGCCGGACTACGCCGGGCGTCAACTCCAACAGATCATCGAGAGCAAGAGGAATAAAAAGCTGGCAGAGGAAAAGGGTGACCCGAGCGGTGCGGCGAGGAACGGACATTACGAGCTGGAACACTTGTCTACCCCTCGGCCAACTAATTCTCTGGAGAGCCGGGACGAAGCAGGGAGCCAGATGGAGAATTAGGCTGTCGGGACAGACCGGTTGGGTAAGGAGAAAGGAAAAGGCTCCCTGCTGCTGCTTACGCTCCCTGAGATGGGGGGCAAAGGTGATGATAGGATTGTTCTCTTCCAAGTGGAATATCTTGTTCGGAGGGCAGCTGGATTCTTTTATTTCTTTTTATTATTATGATGATTTTTTTTTCTTTCTTTTTAATTTTTGCCAGGGTTTATGTGAGGCCTTAACAGGACTGTCTGGTTCTAAGGCAGCCCTGTGTTGGGAAATGAAACGATCCGTCTCCACGCTGTGGGGGTTTCCCAGTTCAATTCCTGACCCCGCTTCTGTTCAGAGCCTCTGGCAAAACTCCAGCATAGGAACAGTGCTCGGACCTCCGAGGTGCAACCCCAGCAATGGGGCGCTTCATCCAGCCTTTGAGCTGGCTGGTTTACAGGAGCCTCCTCAACCAAAATTGGGGCTTGGTTGGGTTGGGTTTGGGGGTTTTTTTTGGGGAGGAGGGATTTTTTTTCCAGTCAATCTGCTTTGTAGGAATGAAAAATGTACCAGAGGCTGCTGTAAGTCTAAAGGAGTGTTCCTGAAAGTGAATTCCCTGGCGCTGCGCGGCTTTGTGTGGCACACAAGCCCGTACTCTAGGCTTTTCTCAGTAGGGGGGGGAAGGAATGGTTTCGCTCTGAACACACACACACACCCCCCCCAAGCATTGATTGTGCCAAATAAAAGGTTTCTCAGAAAGACAAATTCTTGAGCGTCTTCCTGCTACCTAAGGGGGTGGGTGCGTGCTGTGCCTCCCAAATAGGGAGTGAAAAACCGACTGTGGCGCTAACTGGAGCGGAGGAAATGCCTGTGCACGGGTTTGATTCTTCTCCTCCGTGTGCTGGGGTGCTCCCCAAACCGCTCTGCGTGCCCCCACTGCCCCCTTTCTCCCCTCTTTTTCCCCCTTCCCCAGCTTTTGACAGGGATGAAGCGATTATTCTCCTCACTAATCGAGGAGTTTCCTCTGAAAATGCCCCTGGAGTTAGGCTGGTATCCAGGAGGAGTTGGGAGAGTGGGGGTGGCTGCCTGCAGATACTGGGGGCACTTGTGTCCTGCCATCGCGTGCTCACATCCCCTTTTTTTTTTTCGGTTTTCCTCGAAAAACACTCGTTTCGGTGCCAAATGCGTGGGCTGGGTGTGATCATCTGCCTCTGCAGCCGCTAGCGATCCTATCAGCAGGCAGCAGGAACTGCCCCAAGAGCCAGCTGGGGGAAGGAGTTTGGGGGATGGCATCAGCTCCCCCTTTCCCATGAGGAGAGGAAACAGCACCCCAGCTCTGTGGCATTTGGATATTTATTATTTTGGGGGGTTTCTTTTAGCAGGGGAAGCCCTGGGCTGCTTTGTCCTCCCTGCTGTGGGTTCCTCCTACATTACAGCCTCACGGGCTGGCAGAGGATGGCAGGGAAAGCTTCCGGAGATCGCATCCAGCCTCGTATCCACACCACTTTGGGCAGCTGGATGGAAGATCTCACACATCCCTTAGGGCAGAGAAAGCCACAGCTCCTTCCAGTGACCTTCTAGGGTCCTTCGGCTGCAGGACGGGAGAAAATACGGAGCAGGAGAGAAAACACCAGCTGCTTGCTCCGATGGATGGAGGGAGGGAGAGCAAGAGGGGAGCGCCTGCAGCTTTCCATCAGCTCCAGCTGATGCTGCAGAGTTTCCCTTTCAAAAGCAGGGGCTGGGCCAGAGGGATAAATATTTGCATTACGATTCCCGTTGGAAATGAGAGGTTGTGTTTGGAGAGAGGGTGTCAAACGGAAGTCGCCGGGGCCAGAGCAGTTTGCTGCTGGGACTTACTTTATTTGCTGGGTGCGATTCCGCTCCCAGCTGTTCCCTGCCCTGCTCCCAACTGGAACAGGCGGCAGTGATGGAGGAGGGGGTTGCTTCCTTGCTGGAGAGGGGGGGGTGGGGGCGTTGCCAACGCAGTCCTCCTCAGTGGAACAAAATGTCCCGTGTGTCCCCCCCCCTTCCCCATCCCGGGGTCTGGCTTGTCGGTGGGGCCGCTGCTGTGTGGGGTGCTCACAGCCCTGGGGCCCCCCTCTTCTTCCGGAAGAGTTTTGGGGTTCATCTGTGTGCTGCTACCTGCACCCAGCCGGGAAATGCCACTTGGGGATTGCAGGAGGGATGGGAATCCCGGACGTCGCCTTGCGTAGCGGGAAGCCGCCCGCCTGCTCCTCCTGCCCGCGGGGAAGGATCGGTACCGGCAAGGGAGGACGTCGCTGCCGGGAAAGGCCGTGATGGGAAAGGCCAAGCTGCTCTGGGGAGCCGATCCTTGGGGCAGGCCAACCCCGGGGTCGCAGTCTGGGGGTTCGCTACGCATCCGAAATGCAGTAATAATGGTTTTGGGTTCCGGGGAGCTTCCCTCGGTGCTGGGCTGGCACAAACACACGGCGCAGCCTTCGCCTTTCCTCCAAGGTCCCTTGGGAGCCGGGGTGCAAAGGTGGCTCGGAGCTGGAAGGCTGCGGGAGCCCTTTCCCAGCGCTGCCCCTGCCCCCCCTCCCCGTTCACCCTTGGAGGCGGGAGGGGGGACGGGGGGGGTGATGCCGGCCAGCGCTCCCCGCCACCATTTTAGCGGTGTCTGCAGCTTGGGGGATGCCGGAGGACGCGACGCCTTCCCGGCAGAGCCCAGCCAGCCGGGACGGGAGAGGCAAAGCTCCTCCGCTTCCATCCCGGCCTGAGAAGCGGCAGCGCCGGCGCCCCTCGCCCCCCCCCGTCCCTGGGGAGGGCTTCCTGTCCCCCGCCTTCCCCTGGCCGCCTGCCCGCCTCCCTCCTTCCCTCCCTCCCGCCGCCCGGCGGGGCTGGCCGAGCCGGGGGAGGGAGGGGAGGGGGCTGCGGGCGCTTCCTGCCGCCGCCC
>VZTU01031888.1:27141-59329 GCA_013400835.1 Zapornia atra
TTTCCTACCCCCTGCACCTTCTTAAAAGCCCTACCGCCCCCCCGCAGTTTTTCAGCTCCATACCGCTGCCAGCCGTAAGGACCTGTTGGAGCCGCGTATGGATGATATACAGAAACCAGAGAGCTCCACTCACCCCTGCTAATATTTAAGCATATTTAACGGCAAGCTGCCTTCGGTTTTCTTTTTTAATTTCTTTTTTGGACTCATCCTGCTCAGTGCTGTGCCTCAAACCCTGCCAGAGACCCAACCAAACTCCCTATCTCAGCCCCAGAGTTTCATTCTTCCTGTGCATCAGGAGAAACTACCTTAGGTTGGGTGTTAGGTTGGGTTTGGGGTTTCCCCCCTCCCCTGGGGATCACCAGAGGCTGGCCTCGGGGTTCAGATAGCTTGAAAAAAACTATGAGCATGCTTGGTGTCTGCATAGCTAGATACTGTGGTGGGGGGTTTTTTGCCTTCTTGTGTTTTCCTGAAATTGAGAAATGAGTTTCCATAGTGGTTATTTGTGCAAATAACCCAGGTACTGGGATGGGTAATACCTGTGCTGCTGGGAAGGGTACAACCTGGAAGAAATAGCAATCATTTCCACTGCTAAACTATAAAGAAACCCCCCCAAAAAAAAAAAAAAATCCCTTAAAAATTCCCTGAAAATAGCACTGGAGCAAGTGATCCAAGGTAGCTTGACTTACACGCGTGGATCTTAATTCTCCCACCTGATAGCAGAGGATTCGAAACCTGCTGCTTCATGTGCTGAAGCGTGGATTAAGGGTGACCCGATGCCTTTCCATTTCTTTTCTAACTCCTTGCTTTATATACCAGCCCCCCTGAATGCTCTGGGGCCAATAAACAAGTGGGGAAACATCCAGCTTACTCCAGGATGGATCCATTAGTGCTTCTGGTCCTAACTTGTAGGGGTTTTTTAAAATAACCAAGCTATACGTCGCCCTACAATATTCTGCCCTTAATACTATATAATAAAACGCCAACTGTACGTTAATACAGTAATTTTAAAGCCCTTTGTCACTTAAAAGCGCCCTGGGAGCCTCCTGTCAGCCCGTGCTGGATGTCAGGGAATGGAAAAGTTGCTTTTTAAGGGTTGGTTTGGGGGTGTTTTTTTTTCCCTTCCCTGCCCAGGTGAAGCCAGTGTGCCCTTTGCGAGAGGAAACTGCGCTTTCTCACCCCAAAGTCTCTCGCCCTCGTCCCTCCCACCCACCTCTTCTGGTTAAGACTCACGGTCTCGGCGTGCACTTAGTTAAAAAGCTTTGATGCCGTAGTTCACCCAATAAAATGGCAGCGGTTTCCTCAAGTTTGGGGAAACTCCTGCTGGTTTAGACCCCTTTGCAAGCAGGGTGGGAAGGGGGGTGTGCTTTCTGCCTTCACCTCCCCGATCCGGATTGTCAGGGCTGGGAGGAAATCCTCCGCGCAGGCTCCTGGCACGTGTGGGTCCTGGAGCTGGGAACATTGCGTTGGAATTGGCAGGCGGATCATTTACGTTTCCAGGATTTATGAATCGTTTTCTGTCCAGATTGCTGTGCTGGTCCTCTCCCGGCGTTGGAAAGCTTTTAGGGCTGTTCAGGCTGGAACAGAGACCAGAGTCCCATAATAGCTGTCGCTTCAGGGTGTTAGGCAAGGGGGTGTGCTGCTTTTGGGGTCCTGCTGCTTTTCTCCCCCCCCCAGCCCCTGTGGGGTCTTGTCTCTGGTTTTTTTGGGGTGGTTTTCCCCCTATTTTTTAATTCTAAAAACAAAAGTGTTCTGATAGTTCTCTCTGGGCGCAGGGAAAACACGTTCAGGAAGCCAGGCAGAATGATGCTAAGCTCTGTGGCAAGTGGAAAGCTCGGTTTGAGTGCTCTATTTGCCATGGAGGCTGTTCGCTGCTTGGGTGCAGCATAGATGGGTGCCCTTACCCCTGTTTCCCACCTGGATAATCCATCCTCAATGTCCCATCTGCCTTGTGGCAGCTGCTGGCACGTCATCTGTAGGCTGTCACCTTGTGGAAAACACTCCTAATTCATTGGAAAGCTTCGTGTAATGCTTTTCCCTCACTTCTTGGGGGTTTTTTTGCCTTCTTATTTCCTTTGCATATTTCTCATTTCGGAATGAGTCTCCAATCATGGGTGTCCCTCTGCACAGCAGCACCTGGAGCTTATTCCAGATTTACGGACTAGGGATCTGGGCTGTGCGTGACACCATACACATGCACACAAATATATATATATCACACCAGCGGCTGCTGAACAAGCTGGGTCATGTTCTGGAAGTTGTGCACAGACAGCAGCACTGCCACAACCCTGAGCCCTCTGCTTTGTAGCAGGCACCGTGATGTATGACGTAGAAATCCTACAAGGGACCCATCCCCAGGGTCAGAGCTCCCCCTGCCCCTTGGGTGTGCTGATCCCGAGTATTCCACTTTCTCCCTTGAAAGGAAAGGTTATTAAAAAGCCCCCCTCTCCGCACACTCACCAGCAGTGATGGGATTTCCCTGCCCTTTTTTCAGCAGGGTCCTCTCTCTTCAGGGACCGAAATCCTCTGGATTGGGGCTTTCACAGCGTGCTCGTGAGGACAGTGTGTGTGCCCTGGCGTGTTGTGGTTCCGACAGGGGACAGCAGACCTTCCCCTTTTCCTTTCTTCCTATTCTCCATCTGCCTTTTTGCTCTTGATTCTGGCACTTACTTAACAGCTGATCTCTTAACACTGGAAGACCTGATTGGAAAACCTGAAATAAGATCAAAAACCAACAGCCCTTCTCCTCTCCTCCCTGCTGGAGCGGGAGGGATGCGCTCCACTTAGGTTTATCGGTCCCACTGGGTTACACGAGGCAGATGGATGGGGAAATCCTCCGGTGAAGTTGGAGGGGTAGAGTTGTGGAATTCTGGTGGTGTTACTGAGATGCAATGCACCTTTTTTTTTCCTTTTTTTTAAACAAATTTTTAAATTTTTCCCTCATTTTACCAGCTGAGGAGCCTGTGAATGTCTGGTGTGTGTCTGCCTGATGCGCCCTACCCAGTACTGGCCAAAGCTGGTGAGCTGGGTGGGAAGATGAGGTGTGTGTTCCCATGCAGTATCCTTTCCCTGAGAAAGGCAACGCTGGAAAAACACCTCAGAAAAGGGAAAAAAAACCCTAAAACCCAACCAAAAAATAAGTGGAGCATGTAGATTTCGTCCTTCTCTAGGCAGGATGTGGTGTGCTTTAAGTGCATATTTTGGGTAGGAAGGATGCTGGGGAAAGGTTCCCCACGGACCAGCTCCTTTGGGTTATCGCTGAGCTCCCCTGTGTGCTTCGGGTTCATGCTTCTAACGAAGGAAAGGACTCAAAGTTTGTGACTCGGCTTTGGTCTTCTGCACCCCTTGCTGTATTTTTGAGGCCTTTTCCTTACTTGTTTCCCCCTCACTGCCCCCAAAATTCGGATTATATAAAGTAAGCGTAGTGCTGCTTCTTAACGTCGCCGCGGCGGAGGGCGACGTGAGTCTTTGATGCTACCAATGGCGTGCTTATCCTCAAAATACCTTCAGGAAGGGTGCTGAGAGGAGCGGGCCATCCTGGAGAGGATGGTGGGTGGAACTGCCCCTTGGAGCAGGCGGCTTTGGCTAAATTGGTTTAAAATGACATATCTAGTCTTGGGTTTCATCGCAGCCTTTCTTCCTTATCAGCTGGCTGGCGTGCTGTTGGGAGGGGTAGGACTTGCTGCGGGATGGATCTCTCCAGCTTTTGAAAAGAGGAGATGCCAGATTGGGATCGGCAGGACCTTTTTGGGAGCATTTGGCATCATGTTTTTTTCTGCAGGATTCAGGCTGCTTTCCACTCTGGTGCTGCTGTGCTCCTGCCTAAGTGCTTTCCCCTCCCCGTAGAGTTTTGGTGATGGTGGGTGAAGAGTTAACATCTCTAGTCTTCTGTCTAGGTACAACAGAGTATCAAGATCATCTCTCTGCTAGGATTAAGAAAGCCTGTGAATTAGTAATCTTCGTTAAGGGGTGCTCCGTTGCTCTCACGCAGCGGATGCAGACCCCAAGTAGCACTTTAGCGAGGAAGACTGACTAATGCCATCGACTGTTGCCTATGATCTTGGCTTTCTCTTGACTGCAGTATGAAATTCGGGAGGTGAAGCAAGTACAGGGCTTGGATAGCTGTAGAATCTGAGCTCAGCTAGCGATAGTGAGGGGAATTCAGAGGGGAGAAGGACCTACAGGAGCTTTAATGTTCGCTAAACAGGAGCTTTAATGTCGACTGTACAGCAAAGTAGGTTTCTGGAAGCGGTCGGTGAGAATCAGGAGCTCTGCAAACTGATGTTCACGCTGCTGGCGTGTGTGTGGCTGCGTGTCCGTGGTGCTACCGCAATTCCCGCTGCCTCACAGGGCTGAGATGTTTGGTGGCTCCACAGGGAAAAGGCTTTTCGGTCAGCCTAAGGTGGCATTTTAATCCTCAGAAGGGCACATGAGTCTTCCAGCGGGTGTTCTGTCCTCAGACAGCCTCTGCTTTAAAGGTTAATTAGTCAGTCCAAAGTGACAAGCGCGGAGCCTTGCTTTGGGAGGTAAAGCACAAGGGTGGGACACGTAACAACCACCACACCACATACACACCAGGTATTACACCACGTACATCCCTTAGCACAGACAGTGCATCAAACCCACTGGAAACCTTTCCGTTCTTCCTAGTAAATCGCATGTGGATTGGGATTTTCTTTTGAGAACGTTCCTGCTTTGTGGGGATCACCTGTATGTGGCTGCAAACCGAGACGGCTGCTCCCATGGGGAAGGTAAACTCTTGCACCCTTGAAGAGGGTAGGGGGTGAACTAGCCCAGGAGATGAAAAGCAGGTGGAAGGACTGGCTGGGGTACCAGTGGTTGGAGCAGAAGGCTATCCAAGTTGGTGAGCAGGTTATAAATAGATGCCACCAAAGCTTTGCCCAGATTTTTACTCATGCCATTGTCAACCATTGTCATGCAAAATCCTGGCTATGACCAGATTTCCTGGCATTGCTCAGTTTACTCCCAGCCCTGTTAACCCCAAAAGTAGAGCTTGATGCTTTATTTTTTTAACAGAGCTAAATCCAGGTTGCACTTGAAGGGAATAGCTCCGAGTTAACCTGCCTGGCTCTTTATTTGTCAGTGGAGACTAGCTGAAGGAAAAGACAACCCACTGTGGGCACAACTAGCGATAGGAACTCCTGGTGTGTGCTGCTCTGAGCGTACGCCGGAACTCCGACCTGCTTAGGGTTTGTAATTGGGTAACTAACACCTGGTTAGTGGGCTTTCTGCTTTACTTGGGTTGAGGAGTCTTCCTCTGCCAGCTGTTTTCTACCTGCCTGGTGCTTTGAGGACCTGCTAAAGGCCTCTTGTTCTGAGGGATTAAACTTGAGGAGCCACTCCGAAAAAGAAATAAAGGTGTCTTCCTTATCATCCTACCCCCTCCAAGTGAAAGAAGAGACCAGGAAAGAGGGGTGAACATTTTGCTGGACACAGCTTGCATTTCCAAGCCCACCTGGCTCTATTCTTGAGCCTGGTTCCCATTTACATACTGTTCGTGTGCTGAGATAGCGGTGAACAATCTTTCTTGGCTTCACAATGGATTTCGGCCATGAGGAGCTGTCCTGACTTAGTAGATGAGAATTGGCTTAGTTGGTTCTTGTCTCGTTATTCTGGAAGGAATCAGAATCACAGACTGGTCTGGGTTGGAAGGGACCCCAAGGATCACAGAGCTCCAACCCCCTGCCACAGGCTGGGCCACCAACCTCCATGCAGAATCTACACAAGGTTGCCCAGGGCCCCAACCAACCTGGCCTTGAACACCCCCAGGGATGGGGCACCCACACCCTCTCTGTTCAGCCCATTCCAGCCCCTCACCACTCTCTCTGTGAAGAACTTCCCCCTCATATCTCATCTAACCCTTCCCTCCTTTAGCTTTAATCCATTCCCCCTTGTTCCCTCTTGTTTGTCTGTGTTTAACTACACTGGAACTGGGAAGCACTTGTCTCTGGAGAGGCCTTGATCAATTAGAGGCTGATGAAGGTGGATTTCACTCTGTTCTCCGTCCATCAAACACCTTAACAAGCTGTGTGTGCTTTTGAGCGGCCAGTGGTTTGATGGACAGATGATGGGGTCTCAGTAACTATCGATGTGTAGCAAGCAGCACAGAAATTCGCTTGCAGAGGAGAGCAGGTGAGCTTGGAGCGAAGGATTTGTGGTGCTTTGAGGAGTGGGACAGCAGCACAGCGACCTGTTGCATAAAGACAACTCTTGAGTAGTGCAGGGACTCATTGGAGAAGGGAAAAAACCCTGGAGAGTAAGCGGGAGAGCTGGTGCTGCTGCTCAGTGCTTGCAGGGTGCCAACCACGGTGCTCACAGGTGATGCTCCGCTTTGCGCCCTTCTGCTCCAGGGCTGGTGAGTGGGGCCAGAATGGCTGCGCGGTATCCGGTGTACTCCTGGTATACTCTGGGGTTACACATGCCTTAGGTGTGTTAACTGGAGAGCGCTTTACTTTGGGGCTTTGTAAATCATTTCCAAATTGGACCAGGCATCCTGCTTTTTCCCTCCTTCCTCCATCCCTCCCATGTTTTTAAAGCATCTCTCACAGCTGTCCATCTACCTACCTGAAGCATCTGAGGGGTCTGGTTCTTTTCCAGTTCCAATGTAGGCAGCTTTGTGCAGGCTGTGCGTAGGTATCACAGCCCCTCTCATTGCGGCGTGTTCCAATACCTCCTTCCTTGAGCTTTGCATCGCTCAGGATCTACATCTACTTAAGATGCCCATGCCAGCAGCATCCTTTGAGATTGGTTAGACCATAACAATTTCTTCACAGTAAAAATTTGCTTTATTTCCAGTGTATTTTATACAGAATGGTGAGTCTTAATTCCTGTCTCGAGGTAGCAGTGACCGAAATGAAGGGACAGAAACCTGCCCTAGGTGCTCCTGGGGAACTCGGCGTCCGCGGCGCTCGTCAGGGAGCACCGGACCCCATGGTGTTCATTAATTGATCTGGTTTTAACAGGTTTTGTTGCGCTTCCCGAGCATGAGTTCAGAATGAAGCGGCGATTGGACGAGCAGGAGTCACCCGTGTATGCGTCGCAGCAGAGGCGTATCACCAGCAGCACCGAAGCTTTCCAACACCAGCACCGCGTGCTCGCTCCGGCACCTCCAGTGTATGAGGCGGTTTCGGACACCATGCAGTCTGCCACGGGGATTCAGTACTCAGTAACTCCCAGCTACCAGGTACATGCCCTCATCCCTCGCCATATTTTGGCTGTGATCCCTGCTGCGCAACCAGCCAGCACCATGTCACTTCACAGGAGAATTCTCTATCCAAGACAAGGTTTTGTTGTAGTCACCAGGGCTTCCTAATTAAAAAGGAAGATGGGATGATGTGTTTATCATGCGTTTCATTTTAAACACGTGCTTTCAGGCTATCAGCTTCGTGTTCAGAGCCACCTGAGCAAACACAGTGTGGCCTCTAAATCCTAGAGGCAGATATATGCAGGGAATTTTGTCCATTTTTCTCTTCTTCAGCAGGAAAAGGTTTGTTCATGTGGTCGCTCTGTCACAGGTGTGTGATATTTTGGGTGATCTTAAGCCTAATGGACCAGCTCGGATCAGCATTTAGATGGGAGAATGTCAGGAAAATGGAAAATACTTCAGAAAGCGTTCCCCCCAGGGTCATTAGGTGACGCTCTTCCCTCTCTTGCCTCCTTTGCAAGGAGAAGGGAAATAAAATGTATTTTAAGAGTGGGCTGGACACACCTCCGGCATTTGCAGAGAGGGCTCTGCTGTGTTTGGCCTATGCCATGAGAATCGTCTTGTTTTGGTTTTAGGTCTCTCAGGGTCGCTGTTGAAGGAAACAAAAGATGGTTTTTGAGTAAGGTTGTTAGAAATGATGATAAAAGAACAAAAGGTGTTTCTGCTTCCTTAAAATTTTACTTGTTTATCGGAGTTGGGGGAGACCAGTCTTGCTCTCCAGCCTTGAACCCACAGCCCGTACCTTGACGTCCTCTTTTTGTCTTGACAGGTATCGGCCGTGCCGCAGAGCTCAGGTAGCCATGGGCCGGCCATCGCAGCCGTCCACAGCGGCCACCACCACACCGCGCCAGTGCAGCCTCACGGGAGCCAGGTGGTGCCGAGCCACACTCACCCCACGCCGCCAGCCGTGCCGGTGCAGGGCCAGCAGCAGTTCCAGAGGCTCAAGGTAATGCCCAGCATCGCTGCCTTAACAAAACTTGGTTTGTTTTTGGAGGGGTGTCTGCTGCCAGGCAAGGAGAACTTGGCGAATAGTTGTATTATTAAATGGGATGTTGGAAATGAAGGCAAGGTTAAAGTGGGGATGAGGATGTGTGAGCAAGCTCTTCTGCTTCTGGAGAGCAAGAAGGGGTGGAGAGCATCCAGATCTGGCCAAGATGTATGGCACTAGGTGTGGAAAAGGTCACAGAATTGTAGGGGTCAGAAGGGACCTCCAAAGACCATCGGGTCCAACCCCCCTGCCAAAGCAGGCTCCCTAGGATGAGTCGCACAGGTCGGCGTCCAGACGGGTGTGGAATATCTCCAGAGAAGGAGACTCCACACCCCCTGGGCAGCCTGTCCCAGGGCTCCCTCACCGGGAAGAAGTTCTTCCCCATATTGGTGTGGAACTCCCTGTGCTCCAACTTGAGGCCATCGCCCCTTGTCCTGTCCCCACAGACACTAAGAAGAGGCTGGCCATTTCCCCCTGTGTCCCACCCTTCAGATATTGATAAATACTAATGAGATCATCCCACGTCACCTTTGGAATCCAGTAAACTTTGGAGAAAGTTCATATAGCAGCCTCAAGGAATGAGGAAAGTTGTGGGAAGGGTTTCTTTTAAATTGCTGATCTGATTTGTGGAATTGCTTGGTCTGTGCCTGAATCCTGTAGAACCTGGGAATCTTTTCCTACTCGTTGTGTAGGAGAGGCCTCTCTTCACAGGCTGTCTTGACTCCAACACTCCTCCAGTTTGGAGGACTGTTGAATGCGGAAAGGGGCTGCTTTTTCTGCCTAAACCCTGTTGCTTCAAGTAATGTGAAAGGAAAAAAATTATGGACTTGCTGGGAAAAGGTCAGGGCAGGAAGGAAAAGGAAGACATATTGCTCAGAGTGTTGGTGTGATCGGGTTAAATTACCCAAACATTTGTCGCTTTGCTGAACACATGGCTTACGTGGGTGGTCGTGTGGGAGTAATTTGGGAGTAAGTAAGGGTCTATTCTCAGATTATGTGCTGTAAAATCCTGGGAAAAGGAAGAAAAAGAGAGAAAACTCCACCAAAAATAACCCATTTAAGTAGCTGCGCTTGCTCCAGCTGTAGTGAGAAGGCACGTGTACGCAAATCGATGCCTGTTCCTTAGTCTCTTCCAAATATGGTGCAGATCTCTTCCAGTTTTGGTGGTACCTGCTGCCTTGTTGGGTGAGAGGCCCCTTCTTTTTGTTGTACACGGGGTGTTTTGTTTCTAGAGCCTTCTGAAAACAGCATCAAGACTTCAATACTGATAGCGAATCCTCTGCTGGCGCAGAATCGGGGCTGTACAGGATGGGATGGGCTTTCTTCCTTCTCTGTTTCAAATCAGACAGAAGAGAGGTCGGAGGCAACAGGGACCCAGAGCTCTCACTTTAGGCTGTGCCTGTTCTTTCAGTCTGCCTGAAAAATTGGATGTTGGGACACGAATGGTTCATAAACTTCTCGCTGTTTTGAGGTGTAAAACAATTTACCGCCCACAGTTGCCATTTCCAAAACCCTTCTGTGTCGATGTGAAATGTCTGGCTTTTAGAGGGAAAAATAATGCAAGTGTGTACCTGGCAGACATCTGCTTTGCTGAAGATGTCATTTCCACTTTCTGCTTATTCTTAGACTTCCATAATAATTTCCACAGATGAATGCAGGAAAAATACTCAGCCTAGTTCTGTTTATCCTAGCAGCCGCTTCAGTGAGGGCAAATTTGAAGTATGGTTGGGTTTGTTTAAGGGTTTTTTGGGGTTTTGTTGTAGGAAATCTGCTGATCTGTGTTGGGGGTTATTTTATTTTTCCCTTTTTGTTTCTTTTTGGTGAGTTTTTATCTTGGGACCCTGGAGTAGGGAGTGAGTAGCATGCTGGACTCAATGATCTTAAAGGTCTTTTCCAACCTTGTGATTCTGTAGCTCTTCTTCAGATGGTGCTGGCAGTACCCTAACAAGGCTCATGGTCTCCTGCGATTTCATTCCCTGCCCAGGCTCAGTTTTCCAAGCAACGTGTGTGTGGTAGAGTATCAGGAGCTGAACTAAGGTCTTCTCTGTCTCTTCCATCCCCAGGTGGAGGATGCATTGTCTTACCTCGACCAAGTGAAGCTGCAGTTTGGTAGCCAGCCGCAGGTCTACAATGACTTCTTGGATATTATGAAGGAATTTAAATCTCAAAGGTAACAAGCTGCTGTACTTTGCTTCCAGGTGCCTGTAGGAGCACAGGGGCAGGAGCTAAATTCAGTCCTTCCACGTGCAGAGTAACACATCTTTAGTGGTAGTGTGAAAGCGGTTGTGTGCTTTTCTGCTCTGAAAGTTAAAACTCATCCCTTCCTTCCTCCTAAATCTCTGCTTAGAGCAGAGAGTTCACAAGTTCGGCCTCAATAGCCAATTGGTCTGGCTGGCTGCTTGTCCACCTGTTAGTAATAGATCTCATCGATATCAAACGCCATCTGGGCTGATAAAATAGTTCTAGCATTGTTCTTAAGTTCAGGAATGGGTTTATAGGAATGGCTTTGGCATTGTTTCGTGGGTTAGAGGTGCTAAGGGGAAAATTCCGATGGGCAATCCTGGTGTGGAGGACTCGGTGGGGCACTGGAAGGCTCTTTGAGGATTGTGACTTTTTTTTTCTTTGTCTTCTTCCTCCTCCAGTATTGACACTCCAGGAGTGATCAGCCGCGTGTCGCAGCTCTTCAAGGGCCACCCAGACTTGATCATGGGTTTCAACACCTTCTTGCCACCCGGCTACAAAATCGAGGTGCAGACGAACGATATGGTGAACGTGACAACGCCTGGGCAGGTTCACCAGATCCCCACTCACGGTTTGCAGCCCCAGCCGCAGCCCCAGCCGCAGCATCAGTCGCAGCCTTCAGCGCAATCAACCCCGACACCAGCACAGCCGGCGCCACAGCCTCCGCCTGCCAAAATCAGCAAGGTGAGAGGCTTTGGGTGACGTACAGGGGGATCCTGCTGCCTCCAGCTGAAACTGGTGTGGAGCTGGAGGATGAAAAGGGAACTGCCATGCCGCTCTTCAGCACTATTCATGGACCTGTGCGTGTTGTCCTTCTTTTCCAACTTGAAGATGCATCTAAGATGACTTGATTCCACAAAGCCACCTTAAAGCTTTTGAAAAGACCGGTGGCTTTTAACGGGCAACTGAAAGGTGCTGGGGGTATCTGGTGAAGTATGCACGTTATTTAGGGAGAGGGATGAATTCTGCGTTGCTTAAAGTCCTGTTTCCAGGTCGGGCCGTTGTTGCAAAGGAACAGTCTGGTTCAGCCAGCAGTTGGATGGGCGCAGGAATCGTTGCTGAAGTCAAAAGCACAAGACTTCAGACAAGATGCCCATGATGCTGCCTTTCGGTACAGGTTTCTGCGTCTGAAACTGAGACCTTTCAGTAACCAAAAGGAATTTGACTCTGCTGTAGATACAATCCAGATGCTACTGTCCAACAGATGGATTTTATGTTTAGGATAATATAAGAGGCATTCGGGGAGCTCACTCCAGATAAAGAATTAGGTATTTCAGCCTCTAAATGTGGAAAGATTTGGGAGCCTTAGGGAGAGAAAGAATCCCCCCAAAGTTTCAGGGGTTAATCTCTAAACTGTACAATTAGCTAGCAGTTGGCTGGAAAAGAAGAAAACCAAAGGAATATGTGGTTAGAAGGCAGCAGGATTTAAACTGTGGCAATAAGATCGTCTCTAGACAGACATTGGTGGGACTTGCCAGACCTCCTGGTCAGAAATGGCAAAAAAAACCCCTGTGCTAAAAGCTCTGCAGAGCTGAAAACTGCAAAGTTAAAGGCTTTTGGGAATTAACTTGGTACCTGTGCCAGGTTTCGAGGTTTTTCTCCAAGGCAGTAAGACGTGCCCTCAGAGAAGAGGGAGCAGTCCCTCTCATCAATGCAGGCTGACTGTTTTTTTTCCCCCACTGACCTACAAATGGGGCTGTTTTTGCTGAAACTTTTCAAATGAACCCCAGGGACATGCTAGGTGCTGAGGTGAGACCTCCTTACCAGGCAGGTAGAGCTGTTACAGGATGCTTCTGGCCATCCTGAGACAGTTCCCTACAGCGTCAGCAGTGGAAACTCGACGTAACACACATTACGAAGGTGAGCGGAGCCTCAAAACTGCCGCTCCATGTTTGTTTATTTTTTACCTGATTAAGAGCATTTGAAATAATTACTCCAAGAGCCGTATCCCTCTGCGCTTCTTCTCGACACTGTAAGACGAGTTTTTCCTGGTTTTCCTTTGCTGTTGCCATGCTTTGTGCATCCCAGAATTCCTCACTAGGGGCTAACAAGGTAACTCGCAGCCTCGGAGCGAGCCGTGCGTTGGCATTCAGGCTCTGTTAAATTTTTGAGGTGTCTCCTCTCCAATACTGTAAAAAGTGATCAGGAAGGGAAGAGAGCTGGAAATAAGAACAGCTTGAATGGTCTGGAGGTTTTTTTCTTCCTGATAAAATGTAGCTTGTTGGCCCGCTAACTATTTATTTGCTTCTTGACATTGGGTAGTAGCTTTCTTTAACTTAGTCTGCCTGTATTGTGCTTCTGTTGGTCTTTAAAACCCACAAAACAGGTTCTGAGATGGCACTTCTTCGTTTTAAGTCTTAACAGCAGTTTCTGCTCAGACAGCTGTTCGCAAAGACACGATTGGAATCCCTTCAGCACGTGAAGGGGGTAATTCTTTAGTAGCCTTTTCAAAAGACATCTCTCTTGACGAAGTCCAAGGCCGGTCTATGGGAACAGCTTGCTTGACTGGATGGAGAGAGGTGGTGGATGCCCCATCCCATCCCTGGGGGTGTTCAGGGCCAGGTTGGATGGGGCCCTGGGCAACCTTGTGTAGATCCAGGCCTGGAGATTGGTGGCCCTGCCTGTGGCAGGTGGGTTGGAAATCTGTGATCCTTCGGGTCCCTTCCAACCCAGGCTATTCTATGATGTAGGAGTGGGATAGTTTTCTAGCTCAGAGGTATCTGTTGAATCCATGTTGTACCACCATTGGCATCAGTTACACTTCTTTGCTGGGTTTTTCCCTCTGGATGTGGTCCACGTGCGGAATAAAACCACCTTTATTCCAAACAAAAAGAAAAATGCTAATTTTGAGTGTGGCTTCTTCTCTCCTCAGCCGTCACAGTTGCAGGCGCATACTCCTGCCAGCCAGCAGACTCCCCCAATTCCACCATACGCATCACCACGCTCGCCACCGGTCCAACCTCACACGCCAGTGACAATCTCTCTGGGAACCACACCATCCCTGCAGAACAATCAGCCCGTTGAGTTTAATCACGCCATCAATTACGTCAACAAGATCAAGAATCGGTTCCAGGGACAGCCAGACATCTACAAAGCCTTCCTGGAGATCCTCCATACGTATCAGGTGAGTGTGAGGCAGGTTGGGGTGTACGCACAGCGATTTCTCTTTCTTTGCCATGGGAGCTACCTGTGCCTGTCCAAAACTTGGTCTTCTCCTGGATTAATATTGGCCAAGGAGCTAAGCAGAGTTGGTGCAAAGGAAGTTAGGTTGCATAGAAGCTTGAAATAATACATTTGGGTCTGTTGTCTTTCTTTGTGAGTGTCTGAAATGCCTTTTTAAAGATCCCGTTTGGTGTTTTTCCATGAAGACGGATGAGGAAGAGAAGATGTGGCTGTAGTGAAGTAAAAAAAACCCTTCATCAGTCCTCCTAGGCCAGATCATTCAGGACATACGTATATGTATTGATATAAGAATCATGCTGTAGATACATGGTCCTTTACGTAAGATGCTGAGACCTTTGGTGTCTCATTCTTTCTATCGCTGAGACCTTTGCTACCTCCTCCTTTCCATCGCTGAGGGTTTTGGTTTCGTTTTCTTTGTCACCTGAAGGCTTTGCACGCCTTTTCTTCTGACGCTTCTCCTCTTTGCCATGACAGAAGGAGCAGCGTAACGCCAAGGAGGCAGGAGGTAACTACACACCAGCTCTGACAGAGCAGGAGGTGTACGCACAGGTGGCTCGCCTCTTCAAGAACCAGGAGGATCTGCTCTCGGAGTTTGGGCAGTTCCTGCCCGATGCCAACAGCTCCGTGGTGAGTTTTTCTTGGAGACAGCCTGCAAATGAAACCCCTTGTGGAAAACTGTCCTGTGTGTAGCCAGAATCTACTTTTCCTGTTTGATTCTTGAGGTTTTGGGCTGGGGCTTGGTTTGTATTTTGGAGTGATTTTTTCCCAAGCGTGGGAATGGGGTCAGGGTGATAGGCTGCATTTTCTGGCTGCAACTTGTCTTTCAAATCCAATCCCTTTGCCTATGAGGGTTGTTGTAGGGTGGTGATAAAATAGATTGGTCACCTAGAGCTAGGAGGAGCAGGCAAGCGGTTTTTTGGGGTGTTTTTTTTGCCTGGGTGCTCGGAACTCGGCTCTAATGGTCTTAACGGGTTTGTCTTTAAATAAGCTGTTAAGTAAGACAACCGCAGAGAAAGTGGAGTCAGTAAGAAATGATCACGGTGGCACGGTGAAGAAACCACAGCTCAACAACAAACAGCAGAGGCCCAACCAGAATGGCTGTCAGATCCGACGGCACTCGGGAACCGGAGCAACCCCTCCGGTGAAGGTAAGAGCAGCCCTCTTTTATTCCATTCCCCTCCCAGGAAAAGCTGTGGCAGAGTGGGATGCTGTTATGAATCCCTGTGGAAATTAATGTTTGCCTTTATAAAGAAGCTTTTTGATTTGCTCTGTTACTGAGATTTTTCATAAACACCTGGCGTTGCCTGTTGCTGAAGGCAATAACCGTTACTTGACTGGGAAAAATAGGAACTTCCCCAGTTTATTATGATGCTGCGGTGCAATGGGGGTGGTTTTACTGGGGAGCGAAGCAGCATTTGGTGATGAGGGGGGAGAAGAGAGTTTAAAATCTTCAGGAAAATGGCAAATTAAATTTGTCCAAAAATGTATAGTGATGTTTCTGAGCCAAGGGCAAGATAAAAGTGTGCGTGAAAGCTTCGTCATAGGAAGAATCCCAAGCACATGCAGCAGAATCGTGTTTGCTCATCTTACCTGGGATAAACCTTCTGATACGACAATGAACAATTACTCTCTAAGCAGAATTTGGCCCTTTTCAAATGCTACACGTTGGGAGAGCATGAGGTTCTGTAGGGTAATAAAACCAGTCTCCTGGCCAGGTGGTGGAGTGTTTGTGTGGTCAGGACGAGTTGGTCTGCTTTATTTGACCGAGGTGGGTCTTGCTCTGTGGATGAAAAGCGTTAGGAAGCCTAATTGTATAATTTTAAATCCGGGCTTTACTTCCTCTTCTGCCCTTTGTCCTCCTCTCCAAATAAAGGGCAGCAAAATAAAACAGGTTTTGGAGGCAGCTTACGGCTTTTCCGAGGGTGTAGAGGGGAAAATGAAGGATCTTGCAGTGGAATGCCAGAGAGGAAATACAATAATTTTTGGGAGGTGTAAGATTTAAAAGAACTGGGGGAGTGATAGGAAAAAAAAAACCCACAGGTGAATTTTGCTGATTTAGTAAACTATTTGGGAAAACTGAGATGCTGTAGGGAAAAGGATGCGATGGCGTGCAAAAAACATTCAGGATTCTGTGCTACTGATGAACCTTTGGTAGATTGACTTGTGACACAGCCTTCCTTCCCAAAAACAACCCTGCCTTTCCTTTAGTTCAAAGCAAGCAGTGGTGGGGTTGGGAACCCAAAATCATTGTGTGATGGATAACCAAAATACAGCACCTTGCTCTACTGAACAGCCTCTTTTTTTCTCTTTTTCCTTTTTGGGTTTGTTTTGCCAACAGAAGAAACCAAAGCTGCTGGGTTTAAAAGACCAGTCTTTGGCTGAAGCCAGCAAGCATGGCGTGGGGACAGAATCGCTCTTCTTTGAAAAGGTGAGCAGTGAGATTTGGGGTAAAGCTGTCTCCCCTTGGGGATTTATGTTCTTAGCATATAGACAGATGGATTTTCATCACAGTAAGGTATGGGATGTATATATACCACCCTGGTAACGTTTGTCAGCTTGACCTCAGGTGTATCGTGTGACCTCTTCACTCAGATCCGGTGAGTTGTTTTTAAAGGCCAGCAATCTTTATTTTACATGGATATTTGTGGGGGTTGTTCCCCCCTACACCCTCCCCCCCAAAGCCACTGTCCAGCTTTTCATCTGCTGATGCAACACAGGCTCAAAATTGTCTTTCACTGTGATGAAGTCCACGTATAACCACTGACTTGTGTGGCATGGGCACAGCTTGCCATACCCATCCCCAGCCAGCTGCCCGCAGCGTGAGAACTCCCTTCAACAATTCACCTCAACGTTGGGTTTGGGTTTTGGGTTGTTTTTTTGACCCTTCCCATCCCTGAGAGATTAATTAATTACACCATCGTTACCTGTTGCTGGTTTACTGCGGTGAACAGATGAAGGGTATTATGGGATGATTCCAAGTGGCACCTCGGTGCCTTCCCTGAGATGTCCGTACGCTTCCTTACGCTCACTCTAAACTCCTCTCTGAGCAATAAACAAGCTCGTTAAGTGATATCCCTGCCTCTCCGTTGCTCCCCAGTGATGTGGTGTGTTTCCCAGCACGCTGCAGACCAGCTAATGGTAACTGGGAACCAGTCTCATCACTCAGGAGGATATGTAGGCGTTAACATGAGTAAACCCAGAAATCCCTGCCGTAGAATGAAAGCTGTAATGACAAATATCTTAATAGCAATAGAGCTCTGACTGATGCAGAGATGCTGACTGTTCTCATAGGGAGGGTAATGGTGTTGGGATGAATTGTTTGGTTTCCTCATACTGGGAAGATAAGGGTTAAGGGTGCTGTTTTCCCAGTGATAACCCAAGCTGTAACGTGGGGTGGGTGTTATTACCCAGGGCGCAGGTCTCTACCCCCTGCGTGCAATATTCCCCGGTGTTTAAGGGTGCCCCAGGGGGAGTTGGGGTGCTGCACTCATGACTGATGTTGTCCACAGTTCCAGCATTTTGTAATCCAGCTGCTGGGGTGTTCTTGGAGGGATTTCATCCTTCACTTGCAGGTCCTTTCCTTGGAGTAATACACCAGCTGCTTATATATAACATGTATAAAATACAGCATCACTGGGAGATGCCCACATCAGTGTCTGTTTGTGGGGTAAACAGATACAAACCCTCTATTGGGCTCCCATAAAGATTGGTGTTCTCATTCCACGTGTAACCTCTGTGTGTTGGTGGGAAGGACGATGTTAAATCCGGGTCTCCTGGACAGCGATAGCACACACTGCTTGGTCTCACCCTGACAGCAAGTGTTTTCCTCTGTTCTCCCTCGAAGGTCCGCAAAGCTCTGCGTAGCACGGAAGCTTACGAGAACTTCCTCCGCTGCCTGGTTATTTTCAACCAGGAGGTGATCTCGCGGGCTGAGCTCGTGCAGCTCGTATCTCCGTTCCTGGGGTAAGTGGAGCCGGTTCCCTTTCCGTGAGGTGAGAAGCTGAACCTGCTCGCTCAGTTTCTGTTGCAAAGCCAGGAAATAAAACCCCAAAACCAAACCCAAAACACTAACCTTACGTGGTGGTTGAGGGGAATGCATCTCCTGTGGTTGTGTGTCACAGCGGAGGAGAAACACTGCTTTGGGAGCCTGGGCAGTGGTTTCTCAGCCCACAAAGTCCATCTGAGATAGAGTCTCCCTGCACTGCCCTCTTCCTCCACTGTCGGTCATTGAGACGTTTATCTGGATAGCCTGCTACAGGTTAATTATCTTCCTGCTTAACGACTGTGCCAGTTCCTTCCATGGCAGCACCACGTTCACTGATCTCAGATGTCCGCGGGAAGGTGTCCCATGCTGCTGTATAGGCAGGAAGGTTCTGGTCCACCTTGGAAGCCTCTCAGTAGCCCTTAGTGTTTCAGGTACCACATCCTTTAGGCTTTCAAACTTTTCCTTTGTGGGAACAGGATAATAACCCCCCCCTCCCCTGCCCAAGCTTCTTTTTTTCCAACTTCATGCTCTTCTGCAGCACATTTTCCTGTTCCTTGTTCAAGAAGAGGTGAAAGAGAGGGATTCCAGGATTCCTAGCCGTGTCTTGGCAGGCAGGCAGCATTCAAGAGCAATGCCTGTGCCGCTTGCTGCGTTTCTTCCTTTTTGAGAAGAGCAAAGAGAATTAATTTAGCATCCTGTTACTGCAGGATTATTATCACGGATTATTTAATTTGAGAAAAGATTGACTGGCTTAATTATGTAGGGAACATCCCCTAAAAAAACCGAAATAATGCAGATAAAAACCCACAGAAGTTTCAAACAAGCTGCTGAGTTCTGTCCTGAAGCCAAAAATAATAAGGAATACTCTAGTTTTAAACAGGAATGATGACTTCCATAACTGCTGGTAGCGTACAGAAAAAGTTGTATTAAGCTACTGACACCAAGTGATATCCTCCCATCAAGTCTGGGCAGCAGGATGAGCCTTCTTTCTTCCTGCAGTTTGAGTTCCTGGTCCCAAGTGAGAAGGCAATAGCAACGTAAATGAGGGTTAAGCCCCCGTTTCAGTAGCTACTGTGCAGAGAAACTGCCCCGGGGAGCTCCCCCTCTCTCCGTTAGCTCTGCTGGAATTAGTCAGGCATCAGCAGGATGATACCTTGAGCTGAGATGAAAAAATTTGGGATTTCTCCCATCTGCTGTCCATGCTTTTAGCTACAAGGGTGAGTGTCAGCACTGGGAAAGGTATAGCATGGCGTTCTTAGCCTGGAGTTGGACATTATCTTCTGTGCTATAATGAAAAAGCAATAAATGAGCAGTGATTCAATTAGCCTCACTAACAGTTTCAATCCCTCATGTTGCTGGAGCTTTCCATGAGATAAGAGGTGCTGGAACAGTTGCAGTGTTTTAGGTTAATAAATCCTTCAGGCAACTTTTCCCTTCGAGCAGCAGGCGGGCCCAGGCCTTGCAGCCCAGGGCAGCTTCACAGTTTGTGCTGGTGCAGGGAAGGCAGCACTGGCCAAAGCTTTTGGCTGTATAGTTACGGAATCGCTTTTCACTTTCTCCCTGCTGCTTTTAGGAAGGAAAGGTCGGGTTTAAGGTCAAGAATGTTGGTGGATGATTAGGAGTCTGGCCAGAGTTGGGTACCAGGGTAGTTTGGGGGACCTCGACATGACCCCACAGTGAAAGCTTTGGCTGCTCTTCCTTCCTTGTCACTGTACCAGCGAGGCGTGCGGAGGATGCTTCTCAGCGTATCCCTGGAAGTATGTGGGAGTGGGGGGTAATCCTAAAGCACCATGTAGCAACTCACCGCCTGATCAACACCCGGACGTTCAGTCACACCCTGAGGTGGAGGTGGGGTTGGGCAGAGAGGATCCTCTCTCCCCAGACTGATAGTTCGGAGGGTCTCCTTGGGCACGGTCTGTCCATGGGGATAGTTGTGGGCTCAGCGTCGCAGCTTGGCGCTGTTTGGATTCTCTCCTTAGCCAGTTTTTCCACTCCCTTCGTTTTCGTTTTAGGAAATTCCCAGAATTGTTCACTTGGTTTAAAAACTTTCTGGGATATAAAGAGTCTGTTCACATGGAGACATATCCGAAGGAACGGGCTACTGAGGGGATTGCCATGGAGATAGACTATGCCTCCTGTAAAAGGCTGGGCTCCAGCTACCGAGCCTTACCCAAGAGCTACCAGCAACCCAAGTGCACGGGCCGGACTCCGCTCTGTAAAGAGGTAAGGTGATTTCGGGTGGGAACCACATGACAGAGGAAGGCTATTCCCAGTTTTCCCACAGCGATGGAGCAAGGGGAACAGAACAGCAGGGTGGGGAATTTATTTTGTATCCCTGTGCTATGCTGAAAAGGAGCCCGGGGACGTCAGGGCACATCTGCTCTCCACTCACTCCTACAAACACCTGGATCATATCCAGAAGCTGTTGCATGGGGCGAGGCGTCCGTCTAGGAATGGGTTATGCCAGCAGCTGGCTGGGAGATCCCCTACCCACGTGGCTTTGACGATTGGCATCAGCTCTTCTCCAGTGGCGCTTGTGAAAGGGTTGTGTAAAGCATTGGGGAGCAGCTGGAAAACAAAACCCAACAACCCAGCCAAATAGTTGTGATGTTTAAAGGTCGTTAAGATAGGCACGGTTCGTGTTTCATAACATGTGAAACGAACATTAAGGTTACAGACTTAACCCTCTGCGTAGGAAATGATAGAACTAGTTTTCTGTATGCTCTTAACATGATGTCGGGGATCCAATGGGATCCTGGGGTGCATCAAAAGGAGCATGGCCAGCAGGTTGAAGGAGGTGATCCTCCCCCTCTACTCTGCCCTGGTCAGGCCCCACCTGGAGCACTGTGTCCAGTGCTGGCCTCCCTGGTATAGAAAAGCCAGGGATCTCCTGGAGAGAGTCCAGTGGAAGGACACGGAGATGATTAAAGGCCTTGAACATCTCCCCTATGAGGAAAGGCTGAGTGAGCTGGGGCTGTTCAGCCTGGAGAGAAGAGACTGAGAGGGGATCTGATCAATGGTTATCAATATCTGAAGGGTGGGACACAGGGGAAATGGCCAGCCTCTTCTCAGTGTCTGTGGGGACAGGACAAGGGGCGATGGCCTCAAGCTGGAGCACAGGAAGTTCCACACCAGTGTGGGGAAGAACTTCTTCCCGATGAGGGTGACAGAGCCCTGGGACAGGCTGCTCCGGGGGGTGTGGAGTCTCCTTCTCTGGAGATATTCCAGACCTGTCAGGACACCAACCTGTGTGACCTGTCCTAGGGACTATGGGACTGTGACCTGTCCTAGGGACTGTGCTTTGGCAGGGGGGTTGAACCCGATGGGCTCTGGAGGTCCCTTCCAACCCCTACGGCTCTGTGGTTCTCCCATGTATCACTCCCATCCTTCTCTTCTTTTTTTCCTACCTGAAGTACTTAAGAAAACCTCTGTCTTAAGAAACAGTTGGGTCATGTCAGGAAATCGGGTCCCTACAGGGGAGCCTTCTTGGTCAAGAGTCAAAGCTTTGTCTTGCAACTACTCCTTGAGTCCTTTAATCTCTTGTAATCACCTGTCGATCAAAGTGGGAATGGCACCGGTCGATCCTGTTCCTTCACCGGTGTCAAGGTGATGTTTTGGAGGTGAGCGAGCCAGAGCTTCTGCTGAAGGCTGGTTAATAAACCTGACACTTAAGAGCATTCACTGGAGGAGGGGACAGCCCCAGAAGTCCCTTCCCTAGATGACTGCCATCACAATATCCTTGGGGAACATGATGGGCAAGGGATGCAAGGGTTCTTAGAGTCCTGTACACGTCTCTGGAAAGTGTTTTGTGGGATGCAGTTGGGAACTTTTCTTCCTGAGAGAATCTAATGACTCAGTTGTTCAGGCTTCAGGTTTATGAAAGCTGGGGCTGACGTTCAAGACCGCCTACCAAAACCCATCATTCTTTGCCTTTGGCCTCTTTGAGGGTGGTTTTTTTGACTGTTCCATTCCTGTTTTGGAGGTGGTGAAAGCTGCGGGTGCTCAGCAGCCTTGCCAGGGAAAGGTGTTGCTGGGCTATGGATTTATATTCCCAATTAGCCTTATTTGGAGGTAGAAACCACATCCTGCCCTAGCAGCCACGTCTGACGTGATGACCAGCCAGCGTTGCCCATGATGAATCACGTACATGATGAACCAGCTGGTTGCAGTTGACTAATCCGAAGTTAATGGCAAAGCTTCCTTCACCTTCCTTTTTCTCTCCTCTTGCAAGTTTCCCTGGGGTTTTTTGCCTCACAGCTCCAACTACTGAATTTTTCTGACTGCCTGGACATTTTGGTTGTGGCTGTTTGGGGTTCAGGGTGGTGTCTTGGCTTTGGAAGGGATACATGGATTTTGGCAACTGGGGAGTTTGATCTTCCCATCAGAAGCTCGGAGGTGGCTGAGTGTGATCCCTTGGGAAGACCCTGACTCTTGTCTCCCCCCAACCCTGTCTCCCTTGAAGGTTTTGAATGACACCTGGGTCTCTTTCCCGTCCTGGTCTGAAGACTCCACCTTTGTGAGCTCCAAGAAGACGCAATATGAAGAGCACATCTACAGGTGTGAGGACGAGCGTTTTGAGGTAAATGGCTTTTCCTTGATTCACATCTCCACGAGCTTCTGGGAACATTAATGAGCTTGATGGGAGTTTTACCTGTTCGTACTGAGCCTCTGTACTCCTTGGCATTTGCCCCTGTACTGGGCATTGGTGAGGCCACACGTCAAGTGCTGTGTCCAGTTCAGGGCTCCTCACCATAAGAAGGACATTGAGGTCCTGGAGCGAGTCCAGAGAAGGGCAACCAGGCTGGGGAAGGGGCTGGAGGACAAATCCAATGAGGAGCAGCTGAGGGAGCTGGGGATGTTTATTCTTGAGAAGAGGAGGCTGAGGGGAGACCTCACCGCCTACAGTGACCTGACAGGTGCAGAGAGGTGGGCGATGGTCTCTTAATCCAGGGGACAGGAGATGGGACAAGGGGAAATGGGCTCAAGCTGTGCCAGCGCAGGGTCAGATCAGATGTTAGGGAAAACTTCTTCCCTGAAAGAGTTGTGGGGATGTGGCACAAGCTGCCCAGGGAGGGGGTTGAGTCACTGACTCTGGATGTGTTTAAAGATGAGTAAATGAGGCGCTCAGGAATATGGTTTAGCATTGGACAGGAACAGTTGGACTCTGATCTTAAAGGTCTTTTCCAACCCTGTGATTCTGTATTGTGTGTTTGTCACCTGTTTTTTGGGTAAAAGCTGGTGTTCCCTTAACCCAAGGAGCTCCAAGCTGCCACCTGCTTTTTGCAGAGAGCTCTTCGTTTGCGCCACTCCGGATGAAACTCCTCAATGGGCAGCATACAATCACTGTGCCTTTTGGGGTCTTACAGCCCACATAATGCACGACAACGTGCTCGTTCCCCTGTACTAATCCAAAAAGATCATCAGGGATGGGAAATGATTGACACCTCGACTTGAAATGGAAGTTAGCTTGGCAATTACCTGCAAACGCTCACATTCGCCATGTCCTTTTGTAGAGTAACTGTCAATTGTGCTCTGTTCCCAGCTGGGAAATGTAATTTCTCAACAGTGGCCTTTAAATTCTCCTGTGTTATTATCTAGGTAGCAGATAAAATGTAATTGGATTATTTTAAAGCAGGGGAACGTGGGAACCGCTGCTGGAGTACACCTTGTTTAACACGTGGGGCTTCTTGTTTCGCGTCACTTAAATGTTAGCCTCTGTGAAGTACCGTGGTTTATCTGTTCACCCATGGCTAATGCACCCTTCGCTTCAGCTGGATGTTGTCTTGGAGACCAACCTGGCAACGATCCGTGTCCTTGAGGCAATCCAGAAGAAACTCTCGCGCTTGTCTGCTGAGGAGCAGGCCAAGTTCCGGCTGGACAACACACTGGGTGGCACTTCGGAGGTGATCCACCGCAAGGCTCTCCAGAGGATATATGCTGACAAAGCAGCCGACATCATCGATGGGCTCCGGAAGAACCCATCCGTGGCTGTTCCCATCGTACTGAAAAGGTACTGGCTGCTCTGCCTAGAGCTCTTCTCATCTCCCCTTAAGCCTTGTCTCCTCCCCGGTGTCAGCATCCCATGTAAGATGAGATTTAGCCCGGTGTGGGGTAAATTTGATCCCTTTCCAAATCCCACAGCTGTTTCCTACAGAGTTCAGCTCTTCTCTACCACGGCCGTAGGTTTTTCCTTATATGCTCCCAGTAGGACCGTTGTGTCTCATAGCTCACCCTTGTTTTATCTTGATCCAAGGTTAAAGATGAAAGAGGAAGAGTGGCGAGAAGCCCAGAGGGGATTTAACAAGGTCTGGCGGGAGCAGAATGAGAAGTATTACCTGAAATCCTTGGATCACCAGGGCATCAACTTCAAGCAGAACGATACCAAGGTCCTGAGGTCAAAGAGTCTCCTCAATGAGATTGAAAGCATCTACGATGAGGTAAGATGGTCACCAATAGTTTCCTTCCCTCGAGCTTCTGTAGTCTGTGAGTGCAGTTTCAGTTCCCATTCCTCACCGCACGATGAGAGAGGAAGTCTGTGTCGCTGGCAGAGTTTTCTGAGGTGGACAGGGGCATTTGGGCCTAATTTTTGTGCTGTGTTTCTCATTTGTAGAGGCAAGAGCAGGCTTCAGAGGACAATGCTGGAGTCCCCACGGGCCCACACCTATCGCTAGCCTATGAAGACAAGCAGATTCTGGAAGATGCTGCCTCTCTCATCATCCACCACGTCAAGCGACAGACAGGAATCCAGAAAGAGGACAAGTACAAAATCAAGCAGATCATGTATCACTTCATTCCAGACCTGCTCTTTGCTCAGCGAGGGGAACTCTCCGATGTGGAAGAGGAGGAAGAAGAAGAAATGGATGTGGACGAAGCCACCGGAGCTGCGAAAAAGCACAACGGCGTTGGGGGAAGCCCTCCCAAAACCAAGCTGATGTTCAACAACACGACAGCCCAGAAGCTGCGGGGCATGGATGAGGTCTACAACCTCTTCTACGTCAACAGCAACTGGTACATCTTCATGAGGCTGCATCAGATCCTGTGCTTGCGGCTCCTGAGGATCTGCACCCAGGCCGAGCGACAGATCGAGGAGGAGACACGGGAAAGGGAGTGGGAGAGGGAAGTGCTGGGCATAAAGCGAGACAAGAGCGACAGTCCTGCCATCCAGCTGCGGCTGAAGGAGCCTAGTGAGTGACTGCTGGTGGGAGGCTGGGAAGGAAAGACGCTTTCGATGGTGGCTTGGTGACAGGGTGGACTTGTCAGCCATGGAGGTGGAGGGGGGAACTCTTATTCTCACTGGGCAGCCCTGGGTTGAGGGAGGAGATGGGAAGGTGTGAGGTACAGAGTGCTAATACACGCTTAAGAGCTTTCATTTCACGCCTGAGGATCTAAAGTATCCTTGAGTGCCTTAACTAAAAGGTTTTATAAAAGGTCTTTTAGAAAAAAAGGCCTCGTTGAGGCCAGGGATGGAAATCACAGAATCATAGGTGTTGCAAGGGACCTCCGGAGCCCATTGAGTCCAACCCCCTGCCAAAGCAGGGTCCCTAGGACAGGTTACACAGGTCCGTGTCCAGACGGGTCTGGAATATCACCAGTGAAGGAGACTCCACACCCCCTGGGCAGCCTGTCCCAGGGCTCCATCACCCTCACTGGGTAGAAGTTCTTCCCCAGATGGGTGCGGAACTTCCTGTACTCCAACTTGAGGCCATCGCCCCTTGTCCTGTCCCCACAGACACTGAGAAGAGGCTGTGTCCTTTTCATTTCCCCTGTGTCCCACCCTTCAGATATTGATAACCATTGATCAGTTTGCCTCTCAGTCTTCTCCAGGCTGAACAACCCCAGCTCACTCAGCTTTTCCTCGTAGGGGAGATGCTCCAGGCCCTTCATCATCTCCATAGTCCTTTGCTGGACCCTCTCCAGGAAAGCGAGAGATTACCAAAGCACTTAAAAGTACTCCACAAAATGTCTTTAAAAGACAAACTTAAGTCTGTACTTAAGTCAGTAGCTCTCCAGCTTGACTGGGTAGTCTTGAGGATCAAAAACCCCCAAGCAGACCTTTCTGGGGGTGGTGGCATGTTCATCTCCCCCTTCTCTTCTGTTGCAGTGGACATTGATGTGGAGGATTATTACCCAGCCTTCCTGGACATGGTGAGGAACCTCCTGGATGGCAACATGGACTCGTCGCAGTACGAGGATTCCCTGCGCGAGATGTTCACCATTCACGCCTACATCGCCTTCACCATGGACAAGCTGATCCAGAGCATCGTCCGACAGGTGACTCGAACAGAAGGAGGTTGGGAGGGAGGGTGGGCGGTAGAGAAAGTCTAGTTGGGTCATTTGCTATGCAGAGAGCAGAGGAGCAGGGAGTGTTGTATCCCTAAATAGGAAGTTTCAGGGGTAGGCAGGTAAATTCTGGGTGTTTTTTAAAGCCAGTTCTAACACTGAGTAGAGAGACGTGATAAGAGGTAATTTCTGATGTACTTAAATGACTGGGAATATCCTCTCCACAGGTACTGAGTTCTCCTTTTGTTTCCCAGAAGTTTTAGGATACAAATATTCAACTTCAAAGAGTCTCCAGAGCTAATCTTGCTTTAACTTGGGAAAAAAAAATAAGAACATTAAATGATATTGAAATAATTTCCTTTCTTTTCAGCAGTGCTGCAGGAGCAGTCTTCCTTTTATTTTTAATTTTTATGTTCTGAAAATCTTTGCCTCTTTTATCTGGCTGTTTGAGTAGCATGTTTGGACTGTTAAAATCCAGTCCTCTACTTGGGCTGGTAGGAAGAACGTGTGATCAAGGGGGAAAAAAAATCCTTCCTATGCCTTTTTGTAGCATAAAGAACAAAACCAGATCCGAGGGGCTGGAAGTGGAATGGCTTGAGAGACCTTTCCTCTTTCAGAAACTACTTTTCAGAAGCTCTGTGCTTCAGTCCAGAGATGAACCGAATTCAAAAGACATCTGAGCAACTTTTGATGATTTTTAAAAATTATTATTTTTAAACTTGCTACAAAATGAGGATTCAATACTCAGTCTCCCACCCCTCTACTCAGAGGAGGCAGCAGCCCTGTGCTGCGGAGTGGATGCCCTGCTGATCTGGGAATTCCTTCCTGTAGTTTTTCCCTCAGAGTAGCTGTATTTTGCCACCTGCTATTTTTTTTTAAAGATACTGTGGTTTCCTTTTTGGTTTTTTACATACCAGCAGAGATCATCTGCAGCTGGAAGGGGTTACTAAAGGTGTAGCCTTAAACTCAGGCTTTTTTAAGCCTTTTATTTGTCTTCCCCCCACTTCCCCCCCATTGAGGCTTAAACCCGTAGTTACATAGAATTATGGAATCACAGACTGGTCTGGGTTGGAAGGGACCCCAAGGGTCACAGAGCTCCAACCTCCCTGCCACAGGCAGGGACACCAACCTCCAGGCCTGGATCTACACAAGGTTACCCAGGGCCCCATCCAGCCTGGCCTTGAACACCCCCAGGGATGCAGCACCCATCCCCTCTCTGGGCAGCCTGTTCCAGCCCCTCACCGCTCTCTCTGGAAAGAACTTCCCCCTAATATCTCATCTAACCCTTCCTTCCTTCAGCTTCACTCCATCCCCCTTGTCCTGCCAGTCTCTGCCCTTTAACAAGCTGATTNGCTTTCTTGTATCATGGTCCCCAGCTCTGGACACAGGACTCCAGTTGGGGCCTCCTGAGGGCAGAGCAGAGAGGGACAATCCCCTCCCTGTCCCTGCTGCCACCCCTCTCCTGATGGAGCCCAGGATCCCATCGCCCCTCCAAGCTGCCAGAGCACACTGCTGCCTCATGTGAAGTTTCTCCCCCACCAGAACCCCCAGGTCCTTCTCAGCAGGGCTGCTCTCCAGGAGCTCCTCTGCCAGGCTGTGCCCATGTCTGGGGTTCCTCTGGCCCAAGCACAACACCTGACACTTCGCATCATTAGGTTTTTCATTGATAAAGCTGTTAAAGAGCACCAGTCCCAAAGGCAGACCAGTACATCTTTGTTTCTTTTTATTCTGGGCACGGAGCAGCCTCCCTGACCGATACCTTCCCCCCATCTTCTTCATTTTCACAGCTCCAGCACATAGTGAGCGATGAGATCTGCGTGCAGGTAACAGACCTTTACCTGTCGGAGAACAACAACGGAGCAACAGGCGGTCTCCTCGCTTCCCAATCTTCCCGTACCCTCCTGGAGGCCGCGTACCAGCGCAAAGCCGAGCAGCTCATGTCAGAGGAGAACTGCTTCAAGGTAACACCGGGCTGGGGAAGCAGCCACGAGGGAGGTGGGTGCCTCATAAGGTGGGAGGGGGCACCAGTCCTGTTAACAAGGAGCCTTTTTTTAAGCACCCAAGAGCCCCGAGGGCTTTCTGTACCGCTGAAAGGAGACTTTTGGTGGCACGTCCCCAGCTTCTGTGAGGATCCCTTGTGCTTCACAGCATCTTTGGGTCGTATCGCACCGATTGCTTTGCCCCCAGTTTTAATTTATTAGCTCAAGCTCTCCCATTTCTCTTGTGTCTCAGCCTTTTGTGGGGAGATCTGCTGATGCCACCCAGGCATTAAATTGTTGCTGACTGCATACATCGCTAAAGAAACCTGGTGCTAATCAGATCCATGCCTAAGGTGCAGGAAGCAGAGAGACCCTTTTGGAGCAAGTAAAGTTCTTGGGATAAAAGCCTGCCTGTGTAATTTCTCTTCCCTTGCCCTCAGATTTATTTGAGGGGCTCAAGAAGGACCCTAGAACCCCTCCAAAAAACAGGAGGAGTTTTCAAAAAGCTTTACTGGTTTTATTCCTCGGAGGCTCTGCAGTTTGCCTGGTGTTTTCCCTTTGCTGTCAAGGATGGGGAAAACACAGCTTTTCCCCTTAAAACTGCAAACTTGCCTTGTTCTCCCTCGAAAGAATGAAGGTTGTGGGGTAAAAAAAACCCTAATGAAGGTTGTGGGGTTTTTTTTAATCATTTAAAACCTCTTACCGAAGTCCCTTCTGCCTTGTCTTTACAGCTGATGTTCATTCAGAGCAGAGGGCAAGTTCAGTTAACCATTGAACTCCTGGACACAGAGGAGGAGAACTCCGATGACCCCGTAGAAGCAGAGGTATGAGCAGCTTCTCCAGAGAGCTTACTGTGAGGTGCTGGGATGAGGGTGTCCGGTTGACCGTTGTTGTGGTCTGTTAGCTGAAGAAACATCAAGGCCAAGAAGGCCAAGAATCCTTCTGGGTTTAATTTGCATTGGAAAACCCTCAAAACCACATAGAGGAACGATGCACCTGCTTTTTTTGGCGATAAGACGCACAGAGCCTTCAAAATTGTCCTCGTGTTCATATGTATAACTTCAGCTTAGCCTCCTTAACCACCCTGTGCTGTTTGGTGGGAAGGCAGTGGCTGATCTCTGCTCTGTGTTCGCTTCCAGCGCTGGTCAGACTATGTGGAGCGGTACGTCAACTCCGATTCTACCTCCCCTGAGCTCCGGGAGCACCTGGCCCAAAAACCAGTCTTCCTGCCAAGGTGAGTGGCCAGGCTGTGCTGTGAATCCCTACTACACTATGGGCTTTATCTGGCTGTAGAGAGGGGAGTGACTGTGCTCCAGCACAGCAGTGGTCTGGCAGCTGTTCTCTGAAGCTGTTTTGAGGAGGCAGCGTGGATCCACCAGCAGCATCCAGCCTGATGGTGCTGGAGGATGAGCGCCAATTCCAAGAGGGATTTTCTGGTTTGCAGGAATCTGAGGCGGATCCGTAAGTGTCAGCGTGGTCGTGAGCAGCAGGAGAAGGAAGGGAAGGAGGGAAACAGTAAGAAGTCCATGGAGAACTTGGAAAGCTTGGACAAGCTGGAGTGTAAATTCAAACTGAACTCCTATAAGATGGTGTACGTGATCAAATCAGAGGATTACATGTACAGGAGGACCGCTCTGCTGCGAGCTCAGCAGGTAGGAGTGAGTGGGAGGACTGGGGTGGGCAGGTGGTGTTTCCTGGGACCCCCTTATCCTAAAGGGCAGGTGGGGAGAGTCAGATGAAACATGCTCAGGCATCCCAGTGGGTACTCACCGGTGGTCTTCATGACAACACAGCAGGGTGCCTGTTCTTCTGGGGGGCTTCCCTGAAGAGGAATTGATCAGAGGTGCAGAGTGTCAGTCGATATTCCTGATTCCTGATTTAAATTTGAATTTAAACTCCCAATTCAAATTGGATTTTAATCCCTGATTTCAATTGGAATTTGATTCCTTAAAGTTACTTACCTTTGCTTGTGGTTCTCCACGCCAAAAGTAACCGTTGGGGCAAGGGAAGGAGGATGTGACCAGGAGTGGTGGGGAATGGAGGTGCAGGAGGAGAAGGGAGTATCAGCTCTCCACCTGTTCTTGAGCTGTAAAGGTTGGGGCTTATTCAAGGTGAAAACAGCCGGTGGCTCCAGATCCAAATTCAGGAGGATTTGCTTGGAGCAAGCTGATTTGGCCTTCTGAACGCTTTGGCACTCGAGTTAGTCATCTCATCCCATGGGAATATTTCTGTCCAGCAGAGAAAACCAGGGAACTTTAGCAGCAAAGCCCAGTTCCAGTCTGGCTGTTTGGACCCAAGGTTTGAAATGCTTCACTGTAACTCTATTATAATCAATTTAAAACACACTGTGAAGCAGAATGCTGTCACTTAGAATGTAAAAGAAAGTAAAACCTGCCAGATTTGGGCAAAAATTACTCCAGCGTTTGCATCAAAGGTGCGAGTGTTGGATTTCAGGGGTAACTCTCTGAAATGCCCATACTGAGAGTTTTGATTGAATTCCCTCTATCCTGTTCCACTGGAGCAAACCTAACCTGATGAAACGGGATACCGTGTGCTGGTGTTTTCCATGGGGAATCTGAACAGAAGCCAAATCATTGCATATGCAGTGTAGCCCCTCAGTTACTGAAGCGTGCCCAAGGAGCTGCAGAAACAACACTGAGCTCCAGGTCTCTTGGGTTTAATGGTTAATGCTGAGACGCACTCAGCCTTCGGGAGGAGAACAAAACAAACCATAAAATACCTAAGTTTTAATCCTGAGGTTTAATTATATTTGCTGCTTTCAATTAGGACTGTAGTCATGGGCTTTCAACCATCTGTCCTGGATTTGACATTGCTTAAATAGAAGCTTTTACTCAAGAACTTGCGTGGCTTTTCTTCTCTTGATGCTTCTGTGAAGCCAGCAGGTCTTGAACCTTTTAAACCCAGACTAGTTCTTCATTTTCCTTAGCAGCTGGGTTCCCCCAACATACTATGAGCTTGTTCTCTCCTGGGACCATGTCCCTACATTGGGGGAAGGCTGGAGGCAGACCCAGAGAGCTGGGGAGAGCAGAGCTTGCTTGCTCCAGGCTCTGCCTTGGCTCCTGGGTGCTTGAGGAAGAGGAGGAGAGGAGGCAGCAGAAGGGACTCTGTGCTGGGCAGATGACTCCCAGGGGGGTATGTTTTGTATCCCCAGCTTGAGACCTGCTGTGTTAACACAAAGAACGTAAACTTCTTGGTAGCCCAGAGTTTATTTTGCCCCTGGGAGAGGAGACCCGGGGCCTTTATCGGAGCTTTTCCTCCGTCGTTAGCCAGTGTCCTCATTGATCCCCTTGGTTGCATCAACCAGCAGCCGAGCTTTGCTAAAATGCTTTGATTTTGGGGGGCAAAGCTGCCTTTTTCTAATGCTTCTTTCCTATTCCCTCAGTCCCACGAAAGAGTGAGCAAGCGGCTGCACCAGCGGTTCCAAGCCTGGGTGGACAAATGGACCAAGGAACACGTACCCCGCGAAATGGCAGCCGAGACAAACAAGTGGCTAATGGGCGAAGGCTTGGAAGGTCTGGTGCCCTGCACCACCACCTGTGACACAGAGACCCTGCACTTTGTGAGCATTAACAAGTACCGCGTCAAATACGGCACAATATTCAAGACACCCTAAAACTCCCCCCTTCACCCCTAAACCCCGCCACCGCCCCGGGGCGAGGGAAGAGCCCGGGAGATGTGTGTGTGTGTGCGCGCATCAAGGGAAGGAGGAAGATGCTTTTCTCCCCCCTCACTGTGTTATGTGGCCACTTGACTAGTGCGTGGCTGGTACAACCTGTCACCAGCGGGGATTCCCTGCTCAGGACACGTGGATCTCCACCGGCGGCTCACCTCCTCGCGCAGCCCCGGAGGGCTGGAAGGGACCCCTCTCCGAACTGAGCCATCCCAGAGAAACACAACGAGCTCGTACACACCAGCAGCGTTGAGGTTTTGGGTTTTTTTTCCACTCCCTGGAGCCCCTGAACGAAGAACCAGAAAAAGAACCATGAGGTTCTCCCATCACCGGGCCCGCTCGGATGTGTCCCGAAATCCCCAAGGTGCCTGTCGCCAACGGATTCTCCTCCCTTTACACTGGCGCCGGCGGCCCGGTTCCTGTGCGGGGCGGGCTGTGGGGCAGCCCAATGTCACCCCACGGAGCGGACCTTGGGTTCCTCTCGCCTCCCTCTCCTCCCTCCCAGGCTGGACTCACCCCGTGCAGATCGGTCTGTCCTTTCTAGTGCCAGTGGAACTGTTTCTTTTTCTCTTTTTCTCCTTTTTATTTGGTTTTTCCTCTTTTTTTTTTTTTTTACCTT
>VZTU01031888.1:59396-74877 GCA_013400835.1 Zapornia atra
TTTTTTTTTTTTTTTTTTGTAAATAAATGTACAAATTGTCAAATTTTTTTTTTTGGTTGGTTTTTCGGTTTTTGGGTTTGGTTTTGGTTTTATTAAAGGAAAGTATGCTTGATGTGCTAGCATAACTGTACTAGCTTCTTGTGTACCATAGTACCGGGTGGCTTCTTGAGAATTGGTACCGACAGAGACAGACTGACGGAGACATTTATTACACTTTTTACCAAAGGGAGTTATCATTGTAGTGCTTTTGTGTGGAAACTTTTTTCTCCTTTTTTTGTAAATAAAAAATAATGGTCTTTGTTCTTAACCCGGAGGAAGACGCTCGCTCCACCCCAACGGCCCCGTTCTTGGTCTGAAAGGCAGCATGTGGGTTTTGGGGTGGGGAAAAGGGGAGGGGAAAGTTTTGTGGGTGGGATGGGGAGGTGTGGGGGGCAGCCGGCCGTGCATCAAAGTATTTTGTGTGATTGGCTTCACCATCCGAGAGGGAAAAGCAGAGGCAGTGTGTGCATTTTGTGGTTAACACAACTAAGCTGTAAGTAGCCTGTTAAGATATATAGTATATAATTTTTATTATTTTTATATTCTTTTATTAATTTTTTTTCCCCCCAGTGGGTAATTTTTATCCACTTTGTCTTCCAGCTCCCAGGACCTTCACTTTTGGGAAGTGTTTCCGAGCTACTTAGCTAGATTTTGGTTGTTTTGGGGGTTTATTTTCCCCCTTCTCATCATCAGAAGCACCAAACCAGTATTGGCTAGAGCTGCTCCGCGTGTGTTTGTGTGTGCAAGAGAAAGGCGAAGGGGTGGGCTGGGTCTCGGTGCATTTCATGCATGAAACCCCCAGATGGGGTGATAGCTATTTTTTTAAGTATAGAAGTTTAGCACTGGCAGATATTTAAAATGCAGGGAAAGATTCTGTTTTTAAAAAAAGAAAAAAACAAAACAGAAGTCTCCACAGACTTTGTAAGCCACAATGGATACAACTGCACTGTCTCTCCTCCTCATAGGAGGCAGCTTTCCTTGCACATACCCCTGCTGCCAGTCCTAAGAACCTGAAACAGCTTCCATCGTCCTCCACTGGGGAGCTGCACGCAGGGCTTTGCCCTGCCTAAACCCCTCCCAGGGATTTATTTTCTTTTTCCAAGACAGAAGCTCCTCTCCCACCGGAACCGGAGCTCCCTTCCCTTCTGCAGGCAAGAGAGCTCGGGAGGGGGATGTGTGTCTCTCTGGTCCTTCTGCAGCTGAGGTGGAAGTGCAGGGCCCCAAGGTGCTGCTGCTCCGTGGTAGCCAGTGTGCAAGAAGGCAGATCTTGGAACAGGAGCCTCCTCTGGAGAGAGGGAAGAGCCTAGGGGTAAATACTCGGTTTGACAGCAATAAATTACCTGTCTCCATTCTCTTCCAAGGCAGGAAGGGGCTCTTGTGTGTCCTTTTCCACTTCAGTGGTTTCCTGTACGCTCCCCCGCTCCCTTATTTTTCCTGTTGTATGCTCAAGGTGATCTGAAAGCAAAAATCGGGTGATTTTGACTTTGGACCAGCTTGAAAGTACTACCAGCTGCTGCTGCTTGGTGGGTGTCTTGTCCCAAGGAGGCTGTGCCTGCATGTCACTGAGTGCAAGGGGGGCTGGTCCGGCTCCCCAGGGAAACACTTTGGGGAGACCTCTGCCCTCTGTCCAGCATCCCAGCTCTGCTCCCAGCCTGTACAGCAGCAGAGATTTGGGGTATTTTTTAATGTTTTCTTTCTTCCTTTTAATTTCCACTCGCTTATTGTACTCTGTAATGCGACCCTCAGCCCACCACCTGTGTGTTTTCTACACAGATGCTGTAAACTCGGCTGTAGCGCAGTATTTCCATTAAAACACCGGGGCTAAACGTTGTGTTACATGTTCTTCACACAGGTCTCTGAGGAAAGGGGGGTAAGGAGGGCTGATAGGAGCGTGAAGCACCCTCTCAGCCCCAGGGAGCCAGCTCCCAGACCTGCCTTCTGCCCCCAGTTCCCAATTACCGACAAGACGAGACTATAATTAACCCGAGCGAGTAACCCCCCGGGGGAAAGGAGTGAACGAGGCCGCCTCTCCGCGGCCCTATCACAGCGGGGGGACACTTCGGTACAGCCAGGCGGGCCCTCCCCTTTTCTTGGGGAACAGCGCTTTCCGTTCCAAACCACTCCCGGCCCCAGTGAGTCAGCCCAGAACCGGACCCACTGGGGATCGAACCTGTGGGGTCCTGAAGTGGCCGCTGCCTCCTCACCGCACATGCGCGGCGCCCGGGGGAAGGTGGGCGCCCTCCCCTCGGACGCCGCGCTTGCGCAGAGCGCTCGGTGTCGGCCAACATGGCGGCCCTGAAGCACCGGCGCACAGCGCTGGAGCGGGTGGAGAAGTTTCTTTCCGAGATCTACTTCACCGACTGCAACCTGAGGGGCAGGTGGGCGGCGGGGGGTGGTCTCTTTCCCTTCGTCTCCGCCTCTCAGGGGCTTGTCGCTGGGGTGTCGGTAGCTTGCGGGGCTGAAAGCGCCGAGCCCCGGGCCTGCTCCTGAGTGTGTTTCCTCGGCCCCGGCTCCGACTGGGGCCTGGGGAGACTCGGTGAACAGAGCAGACACACACATAGGCACGTCCATGCCAGCCTGCAGCTCTGCCTCAGGGTGCCGCTGGCACGGTCACCTCTGCACCCCCTCTCCTACCCAGTCCTCCTCGGCTCCTGGAGGCCCGGCTGCAACAGGCCCCTTCATCCGGGCACGTTATTGCTCGGGAGTTAATACTCTGAGGGTATTAAGTAGATTTCCCAGCCGTGCTGGGAAGGGAGGGTGCTCTCTATCCCTTGCCTCACGCTGGTCCGTGCAGGACTGGCCTTATTAGTTGTATTCTGCCTCCCCCCCCCCCCCCCCCAACTGCAGGCTCTTTGGGGATAGCTGTCCACCAGCATCGCTCTCCTGCTTCCAGACCCCGCAGCGCATCCCGTACGATGAGGCCATCAGGCAGGAATTCAGACCTGCTAAAGTGGGAGATTCCTTTGGGCCCACGTAAGTACCAGGTTTCTGTGGCGCCATGAGCGTGGTGGGGCCGGAGCTCATGTCTTCAGTGTTACCTGCATGCATGAATCCTCCCAGGCTCTTGATGACAAAGAAATTGGATGATAATCCCCTTCCCTGTGTACTTTAGGTAGAAGGTGTCTGCCCAGAAGCTCTTAGGGAAGTTGAGGAATTGTGGATTTCCTTGGGGGAAGGTCTCCTCAGTGGGCTGAGATTGCTGCCTGCTCTCTTCCAGGTGGGAGACGTGCTGGTTTAAAGTGGAACTGAGCATCCCCCCGGCGTGGGCAGGGCGGGAAGTGCATTTTGTCTGGGAGAGCGATGGGGAGGGCATGGTGTGGCGAGACTCCCAGCCTGTCCAGGTGAGGAGGCGTGGATCGGTGCTGTGTGGAATGGTTATCTCAGCCCTCTGCAATGGGGCAGGAGAAGAAACCCCCTCCTGTTTGCTATGTACCCTTCAGAGGAATGCCTAGGCTGATGGGGGGGATGGGACAGAGATGGCTTGCGTGCTGGGCTGCCAGAGCACAGAGGGTCTGTGGGCTATTGCCCAGAAAGGCAAGCCTGCTGGTGGTGTGTGTGAGTCTGTTTTCTAGAGGTTACCCCCTGATAGGAGTTAAAGTTCAGGTCTGCAAGCCAGTAAGAGATGAGAATTCTTTGCTTAAGCTCCGGTAGATCTGGCTTGGAAGAAGGATGGGCAGGCATCGGGCCTGAGATGGCAGTCTCCACTGCGGTCAGGAGCAGCGGGACAGATTCTTGTCACACATGTCAACTTCAGTCCTGCTTTGGGGTGGTGTGAAGGCTCAGGTGACCTTTTTGCAGCCCTGCCCTGCTCTGTGCCCACAGGTTTTGTGTTATTGCATTGTCCCATGGCACGTGAGAACAGGCCACTCCATCCAGCTGGATGCATCTTGTCCTGCTCACCCATGGTTCTCCAAAGATGTGTGTTGAATGTGCTGTCTTTCCCTGCAGGGTTTGACTAAAGAAGGTGAGAAGACCAGCTACATTCTGACAAGCAGCCTCAAAGAGTCAGAGCCCCACAGGTGGGTGGGCAGCCTGGCTGCAGAACCGCCCCTCCACCACCACTCCTGGGGTATCTTGGAGTGTTTGAAGCCAGGAGGCAGGGCTGAGACATCCTTGCATTCAGGGATTCTGAGAAGGCATTCAGGGGCTCTGTCCATTGTTCAGGTTGGGCCAGTCGTGCCACAGGGAGGGAAGTGGACTTTCCTGGCTGACTGCTTAGGATCTGCTCTCCAGAGGTTTCCTTTTGCTCTCCAGCCTGACCCTATACGTGGAGCTGGCCTGCAACGGTCTCTTTGGGGCTGGCAAAGGCAGTATGATCGCCCCTCCAGACCCTGACAGGAGGTTCACCCTGAGCAAGGCTGAGCTGGTCGTCTTCAACAGGAATGTCTATGAACTGCTGGTGGATCTGGAAATACTGCTGGACATGGCCAAGGTCTGTGAGCTCCTCCTCTTCTTTCCTCGCACTGTTTCCACCTCCATCCACAACTTCATTTTATCTTCTTCTCCCACTGGTCCATGGCCTGCCTCCTCCTACCGGGAGGTCCTGGAGGAGCAAGTGTTTGCTCCTGCTGCTTTAGCACAACTGATGTTGTCTAGTGTAGGGTAAAACTGAACGAGAGAGAAGCTGCAAGTATTTTTTCATCCACTTTCTGCCCCACTGCTGGATATGTTAGACCAGCATCCCCTAGCATGGGCGGATATGTAACCTGGCTGTGGAAGGCCCATGAGCAAAGAGATCAGGTTGTGTCTGGGAAGCAGGGACACGGTGTTTCCCTGGCATCTCTGGTAGATTCAGATGTTGGGAGGAGGTAGCAGGTTCTCCCCGGGGCAGGTGGCATCCGAGCTCATACAGGGAGCTGCTCGGAGCCAGAGGATGTGCAGAGCTCAAGAGTCAAGCTGTTATTGCTCCCAACCCTAGCTCCTCGGGGAGGAAGACCAGAGGAGTTTCCAGGCACTGTACACTGCCAACCAGATGGTCAACGTGTGTGACGTTACGGACCCGTCCACCTTCCCCGCTGCCCGTGACCTGGCTGCAGCGATCTTCAGCCAGAGGAACGGCGAGAGCCAGCACACCATCCACGCCATGGGTCACTGCCACATTGACTCTGGTGGGTGAGAGCAGCGCAGTGTCCCCTCTCTGCTGACCTGGAGGCCAGGGCATGCAGCCCGTGGGGAGAGCTGGCTGCCCTTGGGCTCCAGCTGCCGGGTGCTGTGCCCCGAGGGAAGGGAGAGGGACCTTGGTGCTGCCACACAGCTGCTCTGTCACTGAAGCAGGGTGTCTGACTAGCTGTGCCTTTTGGAGCAGTGACAGGGCTGGTGATGGGGGATGAATTCCAGGCCACTGTCTTTCTCCTGTCGGACCATTGCCCCTTGATTTTCAGTCCCTGGAGGGGTTTCAGTCTGAACAGAAAGGCAGCAGGAGGGGTGGGAGTTGGAGGCCTCAGGCTGTGTCACTGTTGCTTAGCTAAAGTATTTTGCTGTAGTATTTTCCCTGCCTGATGTGTGAAAGGCAGCCCAACCCTATTCCTAAAGGAGCTTGTGCTGAATAATAACCCTGGTGGGGCCGTGCCTGTCCCTGCAGCCTGGCTGTGGCCGTATGAGGAGACGATCCGTAAGTGTGCTCGGAGCTGGGTCTCGGTGATCCGTCTGATGGAGAGCAACCCCGAGCTCACCTTCACCTGCTCCCAGGTGAGTGAGCTCAGCTCTCCCGCTGCTCGCGGCGCGTTGATTCTCCACCATGACTCAAAGTGAGATTGAGGGGGGTGAGCAGGAGGGATGTTGGTGTGGAGTGCTGGGGTGGGAAGCTGGGGCTGACCTCTGTGCTCTGCCAGGCGCAGCAATTCGAGTGGGTGCGCAGCTGGTACCCCGGGCTCTACGCGCAGATTCAGCACTTCGTGGCGAAGGGGCAGTTCGTCCCTGTCGGAGGCACCTGGGTGGAAATGGTGAGCAGTGTGGTGAGCCCAGCTTACCATCCCTTCCCTGTGCCATCCCTCTGGGACCAGTCCTGGTGCTGGAGGGGGAGCACAGAGCCTCTCTGGTTGGCACTCGTCTCCAGGCTCAGCAAACAGCTTCTGTCTGCAATGTCTAGCCTAGGAAAAATACCATCCCTCCCCCAAATCATCTTATTCCCCAAAAAAGGAGCTTTGGCCTGGCCTGGCTGAGCTCTGTTCCTCCTTTTTGCCCTCTATTGAGCTCTGTTCAGATCCTCAGGGTGGCAGCAGGTGGGAATGGGATGCTCATAAGACCCCCCCCATCTTTCCCTGGTGCCTGATTTTCCTCATGGACTCCCTGTGCTTTTCCCCCAGGATGGGAACCTGCCCAGTGGGGAGTCCATGGTGCGGCAGTTCCTCCAGGGACAGCGGTTCTTCCAGGAGCAGTTTGGCCAGATGTGCTCAGAGGTACATGCTCATTTCCACCAGAGCCTACTGTCTGTGAAACCCTCCTCGACCTCAGGGTGTGATTTAGGGTCAGGGCAGCTCACGTGTGTCTCCTCCCTGCTCCCAGTTCTGGCTGCCAGACACATTTGGATACTCAGCCCAGCTGCCCCAGCTGATGCGTGGCTGTGGGATCAAGCGGTTCCTCACGCAGAAGCTCAGCTGGAACCTGGTGAACACCTTCCCGGTGAGCTGTGCTTTCCTTCTTCCCAGCGGGATGGACTTGGGGTTGCTGGGGTACGTCTGTGGGGCTGGACCTGTTTGTTCCACAGGTCAAGCCAGTCCTTCAGCTCTGCTGACACAGACTCTTCATCCAGAAGCCACAGTTTATGGTGTCAGCAGTGTCCTGTCAGGCTTTAGGGGAAAGGAACGATGTGTTTTGAGATCCCAGCTGGGCTCCACAGCCTGCAATTTCCTTCTGCTTCCAGATGGGAAGCTGTGACTTGTGTGTGGGTGTAACAGACAGCAAAGCCAACCGCTCCTCTGCTGTCCCCAGCCATTGTGGTGTTCCCCATCTTTGTGCAAGTGTCTCCTTGCAGGGATCTGTCACTGAATCCGCAGGGTGCTCAGAGCTGCCTGTGTGCTTCCCCCGTGACAAAAGTGCTGGACACTGTGTGGACTTGTGAAGAAATTTGGGCTTTTAGCGTATGAGTTCTGTGCGGATGAGTATGGAGTGTGCCCTCCACATGTGGGGGATGAGTTTGGGAGCCCAGAAATGCTGAGCTAAGGGTGAATTTATCTTTCTGCTTCCAGCATGACCAGAGGTTTCCTTTTGGGAACTCCTGGCAATAATGGGGCTGTGCTTTAGTGTTTTGGCTGTGTGTGGTATGGTGGGGGCTGTATGAGACATTGTGTTTTCCTTTGGCTCCCCTCCAGCATCACACTTTTTTCTGGGAAGGCATTGATGGATCCCGAGTCCTGACCCATTTCCCCCCTGGTGACTCCTATGGGATGCACGGGCAAGTGGAGGAGGTGAGTGAGGTTGCCAGACCTGCACATGAAATGCAATGCCACCCCCTCAGGGATAGATCTGAGGTCCCAAGAAGGGACTGGGATAGATGACAGCGTGGCCAGACAAAGGCTGTTTGGGTGCTTGGCAGTCAATCACCTTTCTCTGAGATGTGTCCGTGCCTGATTTTTGGTAGTTGGGGTGGGGAAGAAGGGCAGGATTGGACTTTGCACATTAAAAGCCAAGCTGGTTTTCTTGTGTGGGGCTTGGTGCTAGGGGATCACAACTGTCCAAAAATCCCTCTAGATGCTGAAGACAGTGAAGAACAACAAGGACAAAGGACGTGTGAACAACAGCGCGTTCCTCTTTGGCTTTGGAGATGGAGGAGGGGGCCCTACACAGAAGATGCTGGACAGGATGAAGAGAATGAGCGACACGGATGGACTGCCAAGGTGGGAGATCCCTTCCTCTTTCCTTGCAGGAATACTTCTTTAGAGCTGGGCCTGGCCTTCAGCACTGCCAAACGAAAGGAGGGAGCTCTCAGTAGAGCCATGGGTGAGTGGCCAGCCTGGCAGTCAGTGTCTGCCCGAGGAATACCCAGATCTCCATGACAGACAGCAAGAGCAGCATGGAGTGGGAGAGGGGTAGTAGGAGGTTGAGGGCATCATGTGTGACTGTGTTGGGGTCTCTGAAGTCTCAGTTCTGGGTCTGTCACCTTTCTGGTCAGGACGCACCATGGGCTGTGTCAGAGGCTTCTCCCGTGGCTCATCCCTGTTTGTGCCTCTGCTGCAGGGTTCAGATCTCCACTCCCGATCGACTCTTTTCTGTCCTGGAGAAGGAGTCGTCGCAGCTGTGTACCTGGGTGGGAGAGCTCTTCCTCGAGCTGCACAATGGCACCTACACCACCCAGGCTCAGGTGAGCGCATACAGCATGGGGGCAGCGGCTTCCCTTATTCCCTTCTCAGGGAAGTGGCCATTCCCAGTTCTCTCTGCTGCTGCTCAGGTAGTGCCCTTCAGGTCTTATCAGTGGGAGCCAGGACTCCAAAAAGCAGATCTAGCACCAAGCTTTCTTCAAGGGCTGAGAAGGAAGCCTGGATGCAGCAGGAACCCCCCCTCAATCAATAGCTGCCATCTCCTTCACTTTAGGTGATGATAGTTGTGGAGAGAGTTTAGGAGATAGTTGGGTGAAGAGTCAGAAGAACAGGGGAGGAAGGTGGGAACAGGGAGAGGGGAAGCTGTGTCTGGTGCTGGGATTTTCAGTTTGATCTGTGGCAAAAAAAGAACTCTCTGGTAATGGCAAACTCATGACACCTACCAGTAACCAGCCTTTGTATGCTGGAGCTGGTGTGAGAGAGCCACTCATAGCTACCAGTTTCCTAAGAATCTTCCTCCCCTCCTTCCTTTGACACCAGATAAAGAAGGAGAACCGGGAGTGCGAACGGATCCTCCACGACGTCGAAGTGCTCAGCACCTTGGCTGTGGCACGGGACGGCACCTTCCGGTACCCTGCCAGCCAGCTGCAGCGGCTCTGGAGGTGAGGGCTGGGAACGTGGCGTGAGAGCTGGCTCCTCTCAGGGTACCGCTCCCCATCCCCTACAGCTCCTCCTCCCTGCCTGAGTCCAGGTAGAAATCCTTGCTGTCAGTGTACCAAAATCAGCCTGGACCAGTGGGACCTGCAGTTACTGGGCAGCTTAGCAGGCTGATGGTGGGAGATGGTTGCCTATCTCCCAGGCTGGAGATAGGTATCTCCTTCAGCTGCAGCCAGAAGGGTGATGGACAGAGCCCGTCTTCATCCGAACTGCCTCTTGAGGGAGTGGGTGTGTAGTTAGGGTGTGGGTACCTTTGTGGGTACATGACCCCTTCCATAAACTGACTGGTGTTCAGCCTGGAAAGCAGTTCGGTGCTTCTTTGCTCGGTTCTCCTATAGGAAGACAGCTCCAGAGCCTCCCTGCTCTGCTGGCTGGAAGCTTCCTTTCCAACCTGAGGTTATTCCTTACCAGTTTGGACTTGCCTGAATTTGTGCAGCAATATCTGGTAGCCCCAAGGGATATAAATATTGGCTGTTGCTCCCCACACTTGTGGTTTGCTGTGGTGACACTTGACAGGTCCCAGCATGATGGGACTCAAAGGGTGCTATCAAAAAAGTCCTCTTCTCTCCAGTGTTTGCTAATGGGGGGGATAAGGAACAATTCCTAACAAAACCAAGCCAGAACAAACCTTGGCCCTCTCCCCTGCTTCCCCACCTGGTTTCTATTCTCTTTTTTAGGTTATTGCTGCTCAACCAATTCCATGATGTTCTGCCAGGCAGCTGTATCCAGCTCGTGGTTGCAGATGCCCTGCAGTACTATGCAGGTGAGCGGGGGGGTTGGTTAGGAGGACATTCCTCTGTTGGAGCACACCAGGTCCTGCCTGATGGGGCTGCAGAGGTCTCAATCCTGAATCCAAGTCCAAGTGTGTGTCTGTATCCATGTTAAACTTCACAGAGAATGAACAGGGGAGCTAAGGGATTAAAAAACAGCCTGAGTTATTGACTTTGCTGCTGGCATGCCAGGAGAGGCCCTGGCAAGGGTGGGAGCTGAAGTTTGCCCCTGCCTGCCCACGGTAGCTTTGTTGTAACTGCAGTTTTCCAGTTGAACCAGTGTAGCCCATTGTAATAACAAAGTTAAGAACAATTATAAACTTTACTTATTTATTAATGGATAATAGATTTCTGGCACTGTACCTACTTCCAAAGCTACAATTACTCATTACCATTAGTACAAATAACTATCTTGGATGTGAGAAATGTGTCCAGCTCGGGCCTTTCTTTGCTCAGAGATCCGCAGAGCCAGTGCTGAGCTGCAGGAGGAAGCTGTGCAGTCCTTGTGTGGGGACCTGCTGCAGCCTGAGGCTGTGAGCACTGAGAGCACCCTTCTGTTGAACACTTTGCCCTGGGAACGGACCGAGGTGATTTCCAGGACTGAGCCAGCCAGAGCGGAGACTTTAGGTATGTTTGACTTGGGGATAACTCATGTACCAGGATTTCTTAAAGGGGCAGAGACAGCTAGCAAAGAAATATTCCACTTCTCCTTGTCCTGGGGAGGGTTTACTGACCTGTGAAACTGCTCCTTGGGGCTCATCCCACTTCAAGTTGTCCTTGAACTATGGATGAAGAAGAGGAGGGTATGAAAGGAGGTGGTAGGGCTGACGTGAGAGCATCGAGGTAGCACAGTGTGGCTTAGGGTTAGGTCTGGACCAGATGTTGGAAGAGAATCTCTTTGCTTTCCAGCTCTGGTGACAGTCCCCAGCATGGGCTACGCTGTAGTGCAGGAGCCGTTGGTGCCCCCTCAGCCTGTGACGGTGAGGAAGCAGGTACGTGCGAGTGCCTCACATCGCTGTGCCCTGCGACAGAGGTGGCTTGGGGAGAAACCTAGGGAACCCAGGGTGCTGCAAGTCTGCACGCTGGATTTGTGACTGGAGGGGGTTAGATTTGCAACTGGGGGGCTTTGTACACCATGGGTGTGGGTCTGTGACAGTGGTTTCTGTCCTTCCCATCCCCAGGAGGATGGCTCTGTTGTCATGGAGAACGGAGTGATTTTAGTCCACCTGGATGTGATGGGCCGCCTGACCTCGCTTCGGCTGGTGGACTCGGAGAGGTATGGAACCAGGCTCCCCAAACCTCTTCTTGGGTCTTCTTACTCTACACCCTTCTCCACTGCCAAGTCTTCTTAGGCTGGAGTTGTTTCTCTGCTCCACTTCTCTGTTCCAGAGAGTCCATCCCAGATGGCTGCTATGCCAACCAGTTTGCCCTCTTTGATGATGTTCCCCTATACTGGGATGCCTGGGATGTGATGGATTATCACCTGGAAACCAGGTGAGTGCATGCAGCGCTTGGATTTTTGACTTTGCTCCGTGTCAGTCCTAGGTGTAACAGAGCATTCGCTCCAGAAGAGGCACTGCCTGCTGTGTGGGAGGCTGGATTGGGATTTGGGAGCCTGGATGTGTCAGGCTGAGACCGGTTCTGCCTTTATCCCTTTCTCTAGGAAGCCAGTGATGACGCTGCTGAGGCCTCTGGAAATCACCCTGGCTGGGGGTCTGCGGGGCAGCGCGAGCTTCTCTCTGCAGGTTGGGGCGAGTAGCACCGTAACCCAGGAGATCATCCTGGATGCCTCGTGCCCGTACCTCCGCTTCCTGACACAGGTTTGGGCAGCAGCTGCTGCAATGCAATGGTTAGGGCCCTGGGGAGCTAAACGTCATTGCTGAATTACGTTCCCCCTCCCTGGAGCTCCCCCCTGCCGCCTTAGGGGAAGGCAGCCTAAGGGTGGGGGTCCCAAGCTGGAAGAGAGACCCACCAGTGGGTCTGTGTTTGGACTCTGGTGCTGGTCTGGCCTGTGCACGAGCTGCTGTGCCCTGGGGAAAGACAAGCATGGGCTCTTCTGGTCAACCTTGTGTGATAACGCCCTTTGGCTCCTGCTTTTAGGTGGAGTGGAGGGAAGCTCACAAGTTCCTGAAGGTGGAGTTCCCCGTGCAGGTTCGAAGCATGAACGCCACCTACGAGATCCAGTTTGGGCACCTGCAGCGGCCAACACACTGGAATACATCGTGGGACTGGGCCAGATTCGAGGTGAGAGGACATGGGGTCTGTTTCTCCCATGGCTCAGGGCTCTGTGTGGTGAACCCATCCCTTGGTACCTCTCACAGGTGTGGGCTCACAAGTGGCTGGACCTCTCTGAGCACGGCTTCGGGGTGGCAGTGCTGAACGACTGCAAGTATGGCGCGTCAGCCCGCGGAAACGTCCTCAGCCTCTCGCTGTGAGTAGGGCTGGGGGGACAGTGGGGCTGCGGCCATTGCTTTGCTGCCTGAGGTGTCTCTTGGACAAGGCAAGGCCCGGTCCTAAATGACTGTACTTAGTAAGGAAATAGTCTGGTATTAGTCAAAGTGGCTGGCTGTCACCTGAGAACTTGTGGCTGGCTGAATTGCAGTTGAGGAAGATCGTGTCATTCCTGTAACATTCAGAGATAATTCAGGAGCGAGCAGATCCACGTTTTCCCTCAGCTGATGTTTCCATTGCTGGCCAAAACATCCCCCAGGAGCATTACAGATACATACAAAGCTTGGAGAAATTTTAGGTGTTTCAATTTGACTCAAACATCCCCAAGTTTCACAGGAAAACACCCTTCAAACATCAGTTTTAGCTTCTGAGACACCTTGTCCAGGGTCTGTTTGCCGTTGCCAGAAGCCAGGAGCATGTTGGCTCTACCTCAGGGCAGGTCTGGGTGTAGCAGGGTGGATGGAGGCTGCTATCTTGTCCCTGTGCTCCTCTGGCTCTGGCCCGGCTGACAGGGTGCTGCCGAAACACCGGTCTCACCTACCTCTTGTTGCCATAGTCTGAGAGCACCCAAGTCCCCTGATGCCACGGCAGACATCGCGCACCACCGGTTCACCTACGCCGTGATGCCTCACCAGGGTGAGTGACGGACAGAGCTGGCTCCTGCGGTGACACCGTGGGGTGGAGGATGCTCAGGTAAGCCTCAGCCTGAGCTGTGTCCACGTAGTGGCTGGCTGGAGCTGCTCGTGTTGCAGGTTCCTTCCAGGATGCTGGCGTGATCCAGCATACCTACAAGTTGAATTTCCCACTCCATGTGGTCCCAGCCGGCTCTGCCCAGTGCCTGGCTTGTAGCTCCTTTTCTGTCAGCTCACCTGCGGTCGTGCTGCAGGCTCTGAAGCAGGTAAGTCCCCGGGGCGGAGCTGGGGAGGGCAGACGGGCAAAGCTGTTGACCCTAAGCGTGGTTTGCTCCTCTTCCTGTGGATGAGTGGTGGGCAGGCCCAGCTGAGCGGCCTTTCTAGGTGAGGACAAGGAAGGGGAACAATCACTTGGGTTGGGCTGTATCCCACGGTGTAGAGTAGGACATGCCCATCTCATTCTCCAAACTCCCTCCTGCGCTGTTCCCCAAAGGCTGAGGACAGAGCCGACGCTGTGGTGGCTCGGCTGTACGAAGCGCACGGCAGCACGGTTGTCGCCTGGCTCCAGACCTCCCTCCCCGTGAAGGAGGCAATGCTGTAAGTCTGTGCTGGAGGTCTGGGTGCATGTGGGGAGAAGGAGACATGTGGAGTCCCTCCAAGCCTCACCCAGCGCTTTCTTCCCCAGCTGCGACCTCCTGGAGCGGCCGGTGGCGAGGGGCTGCCTGCCACTGGAGCCACAGGGCGTGAGGCTTGCCTTCACGCCCTTCCGCCTGCTCTCCGTCCTCTTGGTCTTGAGGCGGTGATCCCGATGCTGCAGAGACCCAGACCAACGCTGCGAGTTCACATCACGGTTCAGGCTTCCCCCCATCCCAAAAGCTGTGTGAAGACGTGGTTCCAGGGAAGGGCAGTCTCCCCCTTGCTCCACATCCGGCCACCCAAGAGCTGAGCTTGAGAACAACGTTGTTCTTCAGGAGCAAAGGACCATCATCCCCTCCCAACCCCGTGAGGGAGGGCCCGAGCACGTGCCCGGCTAGCCAAAGCAGGGCTTATGGCTGTGGGACAGGGTCTGCTCTGGGTCCAGCTGGTCCCTGAGGGTTTGGGGACCAGCTGCTGCATCTTGGCCTTTGTCTTGCCCAGAGCCAAGCTGCCATGGGGCAGGGGGATTAAAAGACAGATGATAATCGTTGCTCCCTCTCTTTGCCCACTTCTCGCATTGCCTTTGTGGAAGGGGGACACAAGTAAAGAGAAGAATGACACAAAAACGAACTCCAGCCTGTTTTTAACTTCTAGGTAACTGCACTGATCTGCCTCCTGGGGGACCTGTCCTAACTCAGTGTCCTCCCCTCGAGCTCATGCCTGGGACGGGAGTCAGAGCTTGTATTTTGGGGGGGTGAGGTGGAGGGAGGAGGCCTGTTCCAGCCTGTCTAGGGGAAGACGTTGAGCACAGTGGAGGTTTCCTCCTTAGCACAAAAAGGCATTCATGGAGATTGCTACACAAAACATTTGTATTTGTCAGTTGAAAACAGTGATTGAAGCAGCAGCCAGCAAAGGAAGAGGGGAAGGAAGAGTCCTGGGGCAGAGGGAAGGGTCAGAGTCCAGCTCCATGTGTGGTCCATGGGCCTTAAACCCCTCAAATGCTTGGGGACAGGCAGAGGGTGCTGGATAAATCGTCCCTGTCACCTTTTCATGTGGGCAGGACGCAGCAGTAGCGAGCGGGTGCAGAGCACCCCTGTCTTGCCCCCAACACTAACCCAAAGCCTCCCCGAGCTGCTCTGGCTCTCACACGGCAGGGGCTGTGCCTGGAAGATGGGGAGGGAAACAAGAAGACAGAGGGTACGGAGGTGCCTGGTTCTGCCCCTGAAGCCCTGCTGGGTCTTCTACCCTCTGGTACCCCCTCACAGCCCACAGCCCCTCTTGAAGGCTGCAGAGGCTGCCAGCCTCACCTCTACCCTGACTGTGGCTTCTTTTGTCTTTAACCAGCACCTCAGGTGTGGTTGGAGCAGCAGAAGCCTTCCTCCTCCCACAAGAATATCCTCACCCTGTCAGCCACCTCCTCTTCCTCTGTGACCAGCTTCAGGGGTTTCACTGCAGCTCTGGGCCGTTGTTTTGAGGCTGAGGTTGTGAGCTGGGTGGATGGACATCGGAGCCAGAGCTTAGCAGAGTGTGTTTGGGGCCGTCATCTGGTGAGGAACTCCAGGTAGGAGCCACTCTGTGAATTTGGGAGCAGCCTCTGTCCCCAGCAGGGGCCACATCAGCGCCAAAACTTCTTACCTCGGGGCTCAGAGCCTCAGGATCTGCCTTGAGCTGAACACTCTGGGCACAGTGTGGCACAGCTCCAGAAGATCTGAGTTAGCCCAAATTACCTTCAGCTGCTTGCTCAACATCAGGGAAAGAAGCCCTGAGGCCCAGGTTCAGGTCTGCTGCTTGTGGGCTACATGGGGAGGTTTCAGGCCAGGAACATCTTTCAGTTCTTGCCCCTTTGGTTTTGAAGCTGTATCCGGATGTTTAGCATTTTTCAAAGTGGATTTATTTTGGCTCCGGATCCAGTTTTTTACTTCAGCTGCTTTCTGAGCCCCACACCAATAATTTCTGAAGCTGAGTGTGTCCAGCAGGTCGA
>VZTU01031890.1:0-25126 GCA_013400835.1 Zapornia atra
CCATAAACTGACTGATGGAGCAGGGGCTGGGTTCAATTTTTAGAGGGTCTTTGCAAAAAAAGCACTTAAGCATTATTTTGAGCTTCCATGGAGAAATCTGGGAAACTGCATTATATTACCTGGGCCTCATTGTGTGAAACATCTCCAACTGTGAGCAATAACGTGAAAAATGTATTTGAACAGGCATAACATCTTTGGAGGGGGATGAAAGAAAAGCACAATAAATCACATCAATTTGGTAAATCTGAACAACAGTCCCCAACACCTTTCACTCGGCAGGTTGGCAGCGCTCCTGATATTTTCTCCTACAGCTGGGAGTGCTCTCTGCAGTGAGCAGCTTCTACCCTCTCCTCTCCCTGCTTCCAGTAGTAATTCTTCCCCAGCTCAGAGGAATGCAGTCAGAGAACATGGTGATGCCTTGCTCCTGTTTTCTGCAGCAAAGATATGTAATTCTTTAGTCAAACACATCAATTCTTTAGAGGTAAAGCTTCAAAAACAGACATACGCACAGTGCTCCAGCGAAGAGTTGCCATCTGCCTTCCCCTCTTCTCCTCCTCCTCAAAGGAAGGAAGAAAGAAATTTAGCAGGGGCTTAGTTCTTCATTACCTGCTTGTGCTGACATTCATGAGATACCCTGCAGGATTTTTCTTGCTACCCAGGCAGGATGAACACCCACAAAAATTGGCAAGGAGATGACTTTTAACTCATTTTCAAAAGCTGGCTCTACTTCAAGTAGTCAGCGTCTCTCTGGTATTAAACCAGGAAGAATTTGGTTTTGCTTTCTTCTGAAAAATAGAAAAGGCAAGTAGCCATCCTACTGGTTGCCTCGAATACTAACAGAAATATGATGTTTCAAGTATTAAAAGGAATATAATTTCACATGTCAAAGCCCTAGGATGAAGTTCCATGCTTGCCTGGTAGTATCCATCAGGTGAGCATCCTACAAACCTGAAGCCGAGTTCGCTTTCTGCAGAGTCTGCTCCACTGCCACTGCTCCAGAGATGCAGGCACTGCTGCCTGCAGCAGCAAACACTCAAATGTCAAATGCAGAGCTTGGCCACTGTATCAGGGGAGAGCACCTGCCGTTGCCGTGCAGCATTACGCATCCGAAGGACGCCTGTATGCTTGGAAAAGGGGACTCCTGGTACAGAAGCAAAAATGTCATTTTGTTGGGATAGTTTTGGACTGAGAAAAGTTAAAAAGACTCCCTCAGCAAAAAACCCCAACCAAACCAACAGAGAAGAAAACCCAACTGAACTTCCTTAGCCAATGTACCGTAAGGAAATTACTCTTTTGGCTGAACTGTCTGCGGCTTGACAAGGCTCGAGATAGACCTGACAGATGACTGAGAGTTTAACAAGGATGCAGAGAAGCAGCAGGTAGGAAAGGGCTGTTGTAGAAATGTGGCTGCAGAGTTTCTCAGCATACAAAGGTGCATGTATTGTCAGACACTATTAATCTTAATAAGCTTTAATTTAAGTCCCTTTATTGCCTGGGCAATACCAAGAAGCATTGGCTGTAACAGGTTGTCCAGGGTAGCTCCCTATCTCAGCGCTACTTCTGCTCTTTGAGTTACAACTCAGCTGATTCCGGTTTGTCAGGGCAGCGAGGTGCTACAGCTGCGTGTAGGGAGTGATATGTTTGAGACACACCACCCAAGACCTGCTTGAGCCACACAGAAAAAAAGCAAACTTGCTGTACAGTTCAGATGGTGCAGACAGGAAATGTGCTTTGTTTGGGTGGCCCCTACGGCAAGCTCAGCACCGGCAAAGTGCGGTGTGGAACTAGCACCCAACAGAACTGCACGACTGAGCCTTTTATCACTTACTGGAAGTTTTCCACAGCCTGAAGAAACAGTCACAGGTTTTTTTTATTGCATTACTGAGAGTGCAATTTACATTGGAAACTAAGAGTACAGTGTTTATTGCAGGAAATTATTGCCATAGCTTGATGCCACTTATTACCTTGAAGGTGAAGCGCAATATCACTACCTCGTAGTCATTAGCAATAATTATGAACAGCTCATCAACCTTAATACCTCCTGTGGCAGACAGGGAAACTTTGACTGCACTCTCTACTGTCTACAAGTACAGAAAGCAAGCAGAGCTCCTGAACCTTGGCAACAGTGGGATGGATAGCACTTTCACATTGCCACAGAGGTATGTTTTCTAACGCAGTACAGGAGTCTGGTACCTTCCACCACTTTGTCTTGATGAAGACTTCTCATAGGCCAAGCACAAGATTTTTACTTACCATAGGAATTTAGGTGCTTTCCTTTCAACTAAGTTTTTCAAGTATATTGTAAGAAATATCAATGTGTTCTGTCTCCTGGCTTATTTTATGTTCTTCAAATGCAACATCAAGTATGGAGTCTTGGTCCACATTAACACCAGTTGGAACAACTCGTCTTGAATACACTTAGGACTAGATGGTCCTGCCACTGCATCTGGCTAATCTTCACTTCAGATTCAAGATGGATTCAAGACAAATCTGTTGTTCAGATTTATCTCCACTCCTGTCCTGAATACGATCTAGCAGTAAAAAAGACTCCTGTGTCATTCACCTGTAACAAAGGGTCCATCCCAAACTCCAAATCCACGTACTCCCATCATGGTAGACATCTGCATTTTGATCATATGCTAGAGAAGTTTTGCTAATAACTATACACAGAAACATTGGAACAGGCTGCCCAGGGAGGTGGTTGAGTCACCAACCCTGGATGTGTTGAAAAGACAGGTAGATGAGGGGCTTAGGGATATAGTTTAGTAGAGGACAGGTATGGTTGGACTCGATGATCTCAAAGGTCTTTTCCAACCTAGATATTCTGTGATTTGGCACCAGCAGTGGAGACCTGTTGCTGATACGGTTAAACCACCTCCCTGAGAAATTCGAGCTATCTATCTTGCCAAGAGGCTCTTTCGCCTGTATGTGTTGTGTCTGCTTGGGCTGTGGGTTCCAGGAGAGGTGCTGGCAAATCTTTGTCAGTGAGAATATTGTTTTTCCTACTCCTGGGCCAGTGGGGCTGTGCCAGGAAAACACAGTATCCAGGACTTGCCTAGCATGACTCCAGTCCACTTCCACCTCTCTCTGAGCAGACTTTACAATGAATGATGTGCGAGATCTCACTTCGGGCAGCTCACCACGTCTCCCTCCCCAGATCGCTGTAGCTGCTAGGAAAACCAGTATCCTCAAATTAGACACCTACTTGAAAGAACAGTGTGCCTCACAGTAACAGACATGATAAGTGCTATGAGTAATGACAGATCCACGCGTTAACAGTACTCTCTATCAGCCACCTACTGGCTCATTTCTCTTTTGATAAAGGCTTTTCTCCTCTGGTTATGCATGAAATGCACACTTCTCCTGTGAAGGTGGATCTCTGCAGCAGCAGTGGGAGCAGAAGGCAGAAGCTCCTGAGTCCTGACTGCAGCTGCGAAACAGGCTCAGCGCTCATCAAACAACCGTTGGTCTTTGCCTCAGTTTCCCCACTTGTGATATGATTGATGTCTGTGTTATATGATTGATGTCTGTATTGTAGTCACGCTGCGAGGCGTAGCTGATATTCGCACAGTGGTGCTTTGGAGATGCTGAGCATCAGATAGTCCCAGGAGATGCCAGTATCCTCAGTATATCAATTGTATCAACACCGTGAACAAAGGCAGGCACAGATGCTGGCATAATCTTATGTATTTTGGTACAAAATTAAATAAAAATCTTGCCTTCTGTCCTTAGATTTCTTGTCAAACATTCACTGCTTCACATGCTGAAGCAGTTAGTAATACAAAGCATATTTCTATCCTACTTTATTTTATTCTTTAAACAGAACTCTACATTAAAAAAGTGAAGAACCAGGATTGAATCTTAATACAAAAAAAGGGCTTGAGTTACATTCTCCTGGGATCATCTGGAGCAAAGCGTAATAAGTTTCTCAATATCTGACCTAATTATATCTGTCCTTCTAAGTTTTGTTTCCCATAAGAGCTAAATGTCTATGGTTAAAAATAACATTTGAACCTCCTCCAAGTTCCAACAGAACTTTTTCAGCCTCTCTCAAATTTAATATCTATTTTTAATTTGTTTTAATTTTTTCACCCAACTTTAAAAGTTATAATTTTGAGGCTGGCATTCTGCTCTATTATCCAGCTCCTAAAAATGTTTGGGTGAGATAAACTTGCGAGCTGGGGGGCGGGGGGGAAAGTTGTATTACGCGTGCTTATTTCATGTTGGAAAAATACCACAGCTATCGGAACGAGAGACAGAGAGGCATGGGGAAGGAAAGATGCCTCTGTGGTTGAAAAGGAATTGGCTCTCTCAGAAATCTATCTTCTGGGTCATGTTGAGGTCTCTTGACAGACAACACCAGGCAATGGCTGGTTGTATCGTTTGTCCCCACATGAGCACCCAGCTCTGCCAGCAGTCTCTGCCCCAGAGCAACGGTGATGGAAGGTGGTGACACAGGCCCCAGCCCCTGTGACTCATCAGTCATGTTTAGAAAAAAAAAGCTGGCAAATTTTGCTAATATTGGGATGGCAGAATACTTTGTACACATCTTTTCCTGCTGGCCCTGTTATTAAAGGGCTGGGAATGCCTTGCATCTGGCTCCCAGAGATCTCAGTGGCCATCCAAAACCTTTGTGCCTCAGTTTCCTGCCCGTATCCCACAGATAACAGCACTTACCTTCCTGACCGGACACTGCAAGGCTGAAGTCCTAATGTTTGCCCAGGACTAGGGAGCCATGTATAAGGTATTTAAGAAATATAAGGGATTATTGTAACCGGCCACACTCCATTCCCAGGGAGGTTGATAATAAATAACATTTATGCAGCACGCTCCAGAGGCCAGCAAGTGAAGGGACCAAAAAGAAAGGGAGCCTGCAAACAGAGATCCAAGGAGGGGGGTTGGATGGGCAATTCAGGTCAGCCCTTCTCTGCTGAGAAGCTTTTTCAGCTCTGTGGAAGGAAAAATCTGGAGATAGGGTTGGCTATTTGAATATCAAGCCTTGTCCACCTGCAGGAGTTGTGCCTCTGTCACTGCAGGCGGGCCACAAAGCCTCACCCCAGCGCTTTGTAAATGGTGCTGCCTGGTCACAGGCACAGAGCCAGGGCGAGCTGCGGTCTCCCGGTGCGGCCCACGGGAGCGGGGCGCAGGCTGGACAGCAAGTGCAGTGTATAATTGGCCCGCTGCTCTGCTTCGAGGGTCTGGGAGACTTAAATGTCACAGTACACAAATGGGAATTGTTGGGAGAAATGGAGCAGTGCAAGGCTCAAAGTGACTTCAAAGGCATCTGAGTCCAGGGTTTTCTCTAGTTCACAGTATAGGTTCAAGGATGGAGGAGATTGCCTAAATTCCCTCAGGAACAGGCAGCAAAGGGCCGTGAGGACAAGGCAGCAGCTCCTCAGCAGGTCCAGCAGTGAAGAGGTCCAGTTCTGCCAGATGGGCAGCAGCACAGTTTGGTGGTTAGGGTATTCCCAAGGGATGTGTGCATTTAGATCCCAGCAGGCTGAGACGGGTTGAGCTCTCCAGTTTCACTGACCTTGCCTTAACCATGAGGTTATTCTGCTGGTGCAAAACCTGATGGCAAGCTCTGAATCCTAATTTAGCTGAAGCATCTGATTTTTCCCTAAGAACTCACAAGGGACACGCTCATACCTTTCCTGTGGACTGCCTTAGGACCACAGGCTGCTGTGAGTCCCCAGGTTCAAATGTAGCTCCTTCAAGGCAGAGCCACCCAAAGGCTCCTCAGAAGAGCTGGGGGCACTCAACATTGCCATCCTGAGGACAAGGGGCCAGGGCTGGGTTGCTCCTGCCACAGGAAAGGGGAAGGAAGAGCAGCACTGCGACGGAAAACCAGGCTTGTTACTGCTGCCTCCACTGCAGAGATAGGAAGGGTGAAGACAGAAGTGCTGTTGCAGGATGGGGCCCTCCTTTACCCCTAACAGCCACTGCTGCCCTGGCTGTCTGTGCCCCACTGCCAGCTGTTGCAGCTGTGAGCCTGGCTTCCTACAGCTAATGCATCATGTTGCTGTGACAGCTTGTGCTGCCTGCATCCAGCAATTGGGGTGCATGTGGCAGTCCACATTCCCCTGGGGAGCCATGGGTCTGCATCTGCAGCTTGGCCAGTATGTAACAGCTAGTTACCCACAATAGTTGTAAATCCCTTCCAACAGAGCTACTTCCTATCCTATCCTATCCTATCCTATCCTATCCTATCCTATCCTATCCTATCCTATCCTATCCTATCCTATCCTATCCTATCCTATCCTATCCCATCCCATCCCATCCCATCCCATCCCATCCCATCCTATCCTATCCTATCCTATTCCCCCACCTCCCGCCCCGTCCCGTCCCGGTCCCGTCCTGTCGCGTCCTGTGTCCTGTCCAGTCCTACTCTACTCTACTCTACTTTACTCTCAGTGCCCTCCTACTGTTCCCAGTGGTGGGATCCCACACAACAGGCAAGATGTCTGGAGTTAAAGCCTCTCCTCCAGAGAGTGAAACCATCATGGGGAGGCCAGGGTTGGTAGCAAGCAGAGCATCCCCTGTTCATCCCTGGAGCAACCGACCCACAGGGCAAAGGAGGAAAGACCTGTCAGCAGAGCTGGGCTTTATTTACATTGGGTTTGCAGTTACTTTACTAGGGGACTGGAGTACAGGAGTGGCACCCTGGCTCACTTGTAATACAAAGGGAGAGTTTTACATGTGAATTAATCACAGTGTGCTTCTGGTTTCCATTTTTGGTTTTTCCAAGATTAAGGTAGAAATTAAGGATCCTAGACACTTCTGAAAGTTTAAATATCCCCAATTTTGGATAATGGTTCTTTTTTCACTTGGATGTTTTCTAATAAAAAGATGGTTTGCAAGCACTGAGTACATTATATTCTTTGATGGTGTATCACAGCTCTACCACAAACACTTTGGGAATCAGTAGATGGGGAAACTGCTATTACAGAAAAGCCAGAGCAGATCTATCTTGAAATAAAAGGCCTACAATTTTACCAACATTAGGCATCCTATTTCAGGAAGAAACTGAAGAGAAGACTACTTTTTTCTTTTCCCCAGAAAATATTGACATTTCCAAAAGCAAGATATTCATATGTGATGAGACTGACTTACAGCAATAGGTGCACACAAACATTCGCTTGCTCCTAGACTGTGAGCAGGAATGTCAGAGGCTCGTTTCTAAATTGGGCACTTGCACCTGCATGTGTAATATTCCAAACATAGTAGGTGCTTCTGACTGTTTTGCTAAGTCTGATTTTGAAAAATCTGTTCCTCGCTGGATTGAACTCATTACTTCCCAAACCCCTTCTTAAATACAAGTTTGCATGTGATATTCATCCCGGAGTCCTCTGCAGGATCAGTTCTGATGGTATGTTTTCAGATATTATTTGTTTTCCTTGTCCCATAACATTTTTCTCTCCTCCCTTTAATTTCTATCTGCTGTCCCAGGAAACCTTTATAATCATGATATTCTGTTTTCATACTTTCCCTGATAATCCCTTTGAAGAGACCGGACAAGCTAGACCATCCCTCGAATGATGTAAAACATTTCTCTAGTGTGGACACCATGTGTGCCAAGAAATTCCAGGATCAGTTTGAGCGTTTCCATGCTGCATTCACGTATGGCAGCAGCAGCCATGGGAGCTGCCTGTCCTCACTGGGAGCCACTCATTCCCAGAGAGGCTGTTTTGCACCTCCAGGTCACTGCCACATCTGCCTCTGCCAGTTCCAGTAACGGGCTCCCATCCCTCACCAGGAAACACCCACCCCCAGCGATCACCTGCCCCAAACCCATCACAAGGGATCCTTTTCAGCATCCTCAGAAACAACTCAGCCAATCTCGGTTTATTCTTATGGCTAAACATTTCCTAGGTGCTCTTTTTGTAAAATGAGCTTTTTGTTGTTGGGTGGGGTTTTTTTTCTTTTTTGGTGTCTAGGACAAGTTGAGATCACCCAACCAGGCCAAAGCAAAGACACTTTACGCAGCGAGACACAAGAATAGGCTCCTCTCCAGTGGCAATTTGGGATTTCCAGCAGAGCTGCTCTTCAGCTGTTACAACAACCTTTACACAGCCGCTTCTCCTTTGTTCTCCCCTCACCCCGTAGGGAGATTCTGACCAGCCCAGCTCAGCATCCTGCCTCCCTTGAACACAAAGGCAGGGTGCAGACTGGAAGGCTGCTGTGACTGGCAGCCAAGGTGCAAAAGCAGACCAGGGGGCTTGCAGCTCAGTGGTGGGGCTCATTGGGAGGTCAGAGCCCACCCGATGCACCCCTTTGCGGCCTCCTGACCCCTGTGTCAAAGAACAGAGGTCCTCTTGTTTCTAGCTGCTGCGGGCTTGCTAAAGGGAACGAGGGTTTGTTCTTCTACCTCTGTTTGTGAGAACGTTCAAATACAGGAGTTAAATCCGGGCTTATCCTCTCTTTTCTTTACATAAAAGCTCCCACTCAAAGCAGACATGTTCTCAAATCTATTATCCTCTATATTGTTCATAGTGGTTCTAATTTTTCCCACATTGCTCAAAGCTCTATCCTCAGGTGACTGTTCTCAGAGCTTTCGCAGCTCAGCTTTACCTTTCAAATAAGATTTATCCATTAAAAAACAATTCCACTGCTTTTTGCAGCTATCATTTTGTCACATATGGATTTATTCAATAAATGCTTTTAATAGCAACATTTCTAGGCTTTGTTTGTCAAGAGCTGCCAGGCTTTTACAAGCCAGGGTTGGCACAGACGCTGAATTGCCTCTCTGTACCCAGGGGAGAGTTCCCCGCTGGTCATGACAGAGGTCCTGCACACACAACTAAATGAAAGGAAATTAAAAATATGAGTATCTACATAATTCACAGCCAGTAAATGGTGGAGAGTATCAGGCTTCCAGCAACTTCCGGACCTCAGCAAAGCAGCTTCTAATGAAAGCCGGAATATGGGATTTTAATCAGCAGATCCAAGACCTACCCAAAGACCTAAAAGCCAGGCTTCAACACAAGCCCCAGGGCAGGGGACAATATGAAAGTTATCAGTGAGAGCACATTCAGCCAAGGGCACTTCGAGGTAGCAGCTGACAGCAGAAGAGAGAGGTCAAGATCGGTATGCCAAAAATCTCTCGTTCCTGGGTCAGTCTGAGATGAAGCAGCGTTGCTGTTGTCTGTCCGCTGCCTGCTGTAGAGCAAGGGGTGTCTAGCATTTGGCTCTGGTCGTGCGTGGCACCCACCCATGCAGGACTTCACATGTGTCTCCTGAAGACCTGGAAAAGGTGGTGGTCATTGAAAAAGAGAGCGAGTCTTTCCTTCTGCTCCATTTCCTCAGTCCCTCACTTTTTCAGAGGTCTTCAGATGTCTGTTGCTAAATCCTTGGCCCAAACTCTCCTCCTTGAAAGTGGTGCAGTACTAAGACTGTCTAAAGCAAAATTGAAAGATAAAAGACAATGCATTGCCTAACACTCTTTTTTAGGTTTTCTGAGAATTATAAACACCTTTTGGTAGCTCTTTTGCTTTCTTTCAATGAAATATTTAATAAACTCAGACATTAGGAGGATTTCTTTTTGCTCCTCCGTTCCTTCCACAGTCACCCACAGTCCCACAAGGACTTATTAATTAAATTCTCCCGGCTCAGTGTTCTCTCTCCCCAACTATCTCTATTTTCTGTACTGCAGCTTGTGTACATTGTCGAGAGGAATCAGAGGGAGCAAAGAACCAAATAAAAAGATCCCTCCAGGAATACAGTGTTCGATTATACAAAGAAAAGCTGCAGTTTAGATTGCTCATCCTTATTTCCCAGAGGAGGCCTCAAATGTCTTTGTTCCTTAGCTTTTTAAAAAGAATTTCCTTTTCTGGTAAAATCATTTTACCTGTGAACCACAGGCCAGGCTTTTGGTCACATTTACCTGCTTTTCCATTATCAACTGTTACATGTCGTTCTTCCTCATGCTCTGCCTCCCACAGACAGCTTCAGGGTGTTTTTCAGCACTCCCTCCCCATGGCTTTGTGCCCGGGCTCCAGGACCTTCCACCAGCTCTGGGTTTCTTGGGGAGAGCCTGCCTTCACGAACGCCTGCCCACAAACAACCCAGCGGGTTCTTCTCACAAGTGACGAAGTGTCATAAACGCATTACTGCCGATAACAGTGAGGATGAGATCCCTGGAGAGGCCAGGAAAGGAATGAGCGTGGGGCCCAAAGCCCCCTCTCATCTCCCAAAGTGCTGTACCTGTTTTATGGACGAAGAACAACTTCTGCTCCCACAGCTGTCTGTCAAACCCAGCTTCATCAGTGCTAAAGCTGCTATAAATAACAGAATAACTCTTAAAAACATAAATGGGAAGTACAGTAGTATATACCATTCAGCACGCATTGCAAGCTGTGAGCTCCCTGCCTCCTTGAAGCCCACAAATGTGCATGACTCATAGCCATCACACCTATATTACATGTACACGCATATATATGTTTTGCTATGTTCAGTATTTTGCTCTTATGTAGAAATAAAGATGCAAAACGGAAGGGGAAAATCCATTTACTCCCTTATATTTTATACTGGGAACCTGCAATTAGCCCCCCCCTTTTGCCATCTTCCCAGCTGGCTAGATGTTGTATCGTTTATGTTGGACCTCCTCCAAGATTAATGGCATCATCTGTACAGTTTTAATAGTCTAATCTTGCTAAATCTCTTTGTTTTGAAATGTGATTGCACCTGATCTTCATTATTTTAATTGTTTAATGTATTATAACTAAGGCTCAATTAGATCTATCAGATCCCAATTCAGCCCAAAATATTCACATCCGTCTGTGAGCTGCGGGAGGCATCAGACCCACCAGGCTGATTCCACGCTGGTTTTTCAGTCCAGAGACCAGGTACTATTTTTGCCACTGACTTATGTTTGACTGCAGGCAAGTCATCTATCTTTCCGTTTCTCCAAGGGATTCCAGCTTGCTGTGTTTATAACCTAACTGGGTCTCAGCACAGGTTGACATCTTTACAGGCAAGTGTTATGGAAATAACAATAACAATGTGCAGCCTGTTCCAGATGCCGCTGCCTTCTAACCGGGACTGATTCCTGTTTATACAGAGCACAGGAAGAAAGATGGTGAACAGAGGCCTGTATATAAGCATGTTGTTTCAGCGTGAATCATGGAAACCTCCATTTCCTCTCCACCTACCTCATATCAAGTTCTGGCAAGATTTTGGTTCTTCCCAGAGGACAGGCTCTCTGCCTATGTAGAGGGATGCCTTCCACTCAACTGTGCATGATGCAGTCCCAAAGGAGCAGTGGCAGTCATCTCCTGAAAATCCAACTGCTGTGGGCCTGGCCTCCAGATACCCCACACCATGTCTCTGATGGGACATCTTCACTGTGCTTGCACCTGGGTTGCAGGGAAGGTTCTCTCTCTGCCAGGGGTTAAGAGCCAGTTGCATCTCCTTAAGATGGAACTGGGATGAGAACAAGCAGGTTTTCCTTTCAAAATGAAGTGGCCTACCTTCTCTTCCCCACTACCTTAACCCTGCACTTCAGTGGGAAGAGCATTCACCCAGGACATAGGGGATCCAGATTAAATTCACTCCTCAATTTGAGAGAAGACAAACCCCTTTCTTCAGAACACAACTTTGCTAGCAGGCTCCAAAAGAGGAACTTTAGGCCCTGCTAAAAATTTGTCATACTTGTCCAAAAATTAGTGATAGAACATTGATCCTGAGAGCAAATGCAACCTACTCATCTGCTGGCCAGAGCTCACAGCCAAGGGCGAGGAGATCTGGCTCTTTGTTCCCTAAGGACTTCTTCTGTGTCTCATTTGGTGATTCTTACCATGTAAAACAAATTCAGCTTCCCTTTCTGAGGAGCATCAGGGTTCCCAAGCACCTTCCTCACAGCAGTAAGCAGGATGGTGAAAGACTGAAACCACCCTGGAGATAACAAATCAGACCTTGACTTACCTCATCGCAAAAGCACGATGGAAAGAAACAAATATCCACATAAACCTGCTGCTCTCATCTCCACAAGGAAACCACGTGTTAATGCCCCCTGACCTGATAAAAGCATTCCCTTCATCACTGCAGGCAGCCAACTGCACAGGGTCATTAACTTGACGGTTATGAGCATGTGCCCTGAGGAAGGTGCAACAGGGGTGACAGGAAAAGAGCACATGCACTTGGTCCAGCAAAGATGCTCCCCTGCCCCCAGTTACAGAACAAGCCCCCACTGGTACTGCACCTCCCATGAACACTGGGCTTGCAGTGCCAATGATTCTGTGGTTTCAGCAGCCAGACACTCTCTGAAAGTGTTTCATTCTGACTAATGAAGTCCCTCCACAAAAAAACCCCAAGAAAAACAGTATCTTATTGAGGACTCTCGGTGTACAAGAAGCAGAGAAGAGGCTCATTGAGCAAACATGAAGATAGAATTTAGATTTTAAAGCCCTTGGAGCAAATTAAATAAGAAAAAAGAAAAAAGTGGTTCCTTTGTTTTTAAATGCCTTTGAACATTTTCAGATCTGTAAAAATATACAAACAACTGTAATCAATATCCTGTGTACTCTTCTGATCTGGTTTGGGGATTCTTTTCCACTCCAAAAACATAACAGGGGCTTGTCTTTTTGTAAAGAAGCATTTTTCTTTTTGCTTTTTTTTTGTCTTTAACTGAAGAAAATGTGCTTTTAAAAGAACATGCAGAACGGCTTCAGAAATCTGAAGCAGTTTGCAGGCTGTTAGAGCTGAAAAACTAACATGAGAGTTTGCGGTGTTGGGGCCGGGTATTCTCGCATCCTGCCTGTTCTGCTGCGACTGTCCCAGCGCCTGGGTACAATTCCGCGGCCACGCTCTTCCTTACGCTCTCAGCAGAGTTGGGGAGCGTGTCTGACTCAGGTGGGCAGAACACTCCACGCCCCAGTAGCCATGACCACAGACTGGGAGAGACCCAGCAGGAGATACTGTTGCCAAGGGAAAATTTGTCAGAGCAAGAAGCTTGCTGTGGAGCACTGTGGAAGGAAGGAGCAGGCCAAAATCACCAGCAAAGCTGGTCTGTGGGCGGAAGCTCATGGTGGGGTAGGTGGGGTGGATTTTTGGTCGGGGGCAAAGTGTGGAGGCATAGAAAAAGAGCACTTTAGGTCCACGTATATCAAATGGAATGAAGAGGCCTTTTGAGCTGCTATGCTTTATTTACTTGGAGAGGTGATACGCTGGGGATGGAAGTTCTGTGAATGTTGGAGCGGTGCCAGGTAGTGTGAGCCAGAGGCAGGACATGCCTAGCAAACTCCCAGATCTTCCTGGGAGTGGCACACCATGCCAGTGCCAGGAGAGGCTTCTGGATTTGCAGCTGAGGTACATGTCTGTCAGCCTGGCTTCTTACCCGAGGACCTGCAGGAAGAGTCTTTGCAGAGTCTGCATCCAGCTGTTTGAGCGGTAGGTTTGGTATTGTAGATCAAGTACCTATGCACCAAGAGCTTAAAAAGCGTCTTCAGAAACAGAACTCCTAATCATGTTGCCATATTGCCAGTCATTTGTAGCATATTAAGAAAATAAATAGTTTGGAATGCTTCTTGGACTGTGTCAAGTAGCAGTAGCATATGCTGCACTGACTTAGGGATATAAGCATGCTCTCAGGACATTTGGAGAATTTCCTGCCTGAACGTCAACCAGAGCTCTAGCTGGACACTTCCAAAGCTCCACCTTGTCTACAACCTGCTTATTGACACCCCCCAACATTGCTTTTCTGATAGTCACAGGATGCAGTACAGATCATAGAATCATAGGGTTTGAGGTCTGGGCTGGGAGGGACCCTAAGGATCAGAGAGTTGCAACCCTTCTGCCACAGGAAGGGCCACCAACCTCCAGCCCCGGATCTACACAAGGTTGCCCAGGGCCCCATCCAACCTGGCCTTGAACACCTCCGGGGATGGGGCATCCACCACCTCTCTGGGCAGCCCGTTCCAGCACCTTACCATTCTCTCTTTCCATTCTTTAAGACCGTCTATGGATTTCAGCTGCAGTAGTGATTTTTATTGCTTCTTCAGCCAAATTCTGAAACTAGACATGCCTCAGACTTCTTTTAATACTCTTTTTGTTTTCACAGCAGGTGGAACATTTTCTACACTGTTTTTTTGCGGTTTATTTTTTTTCCCCCAAGTCTTGTCCCTCCATCTATTCTCCGTAGAAAAGCACTCAGCCACCGCTTTTGAGTTCTGATCTTTCCTTAGGCAAACCATCTTCTCTGAAAATTGGCACTGGTACGCGTCTTAATCCATGGCCTAGCAAGTCTTCCTGTGCGCTGTTGTCTCCATGCAACTTTTTGCATTTGCAGGCGTGAGCTGTAACCAGCTCTGGTGACAGTTTTTCTGTTAAAGAAGAAGAAAAATGACATTGTAAAATCTGGAGCTGATCAACAAATCTGTTGGTGAAGCTCAGAGGAACTCACAGCATTTTGAAGTTAGTCTCCTGCTATTATTGCTGCTCTCGTGCTGCTTATCATACCAGAGATCATTTGGTTGCAGCCTCGCTGCACTCTTCATTAGCCCAGCCAGAAGCCTGCCAAGTCCAGGAAAAAAAGAAAGAAGTTTAACTGAAAAAGTGAGACTCTAACTAGTTGAGAGATAATAACAATTGTAGCTCAGTAGCCTCCTCCAGCAGTTTAACCTTCTTCTCATCAAAACTTAATTTTCAAGTTAAGAAAACTAAAATCCAGATATTGGGGGGGGATGCGGGGAGAATACCTGCCCTGTGAGACCTTAAGCCCAGAGTTTTTCCTTCGAAAATCCTTCCTCAAGGCTTGGGTTTCAAAGTCTGCCCCCAACAAAGGATGAGCAAGATTGGCTTGGTAATGCTGGCCCTGACTTGCGAGTGACAGGGTGGGATCTCAGCCCCTTCTTCGGCCTCAGGTTCTCCATACGGCTGCAGGCGAATCGTGTGGCCCTGTGCCTGAGCCCTTCGTCCCTGCGGGGCCTTATCCCACAGGACTGGGTGTAGATGTCAGTTTGCTGCTGACCTTTAAACGACTGTGAAACTGTAACTCAGCCATGCTGCAAGCACTCCCACTAATTTTATACTTCCTGGGGTTTATCTATTATGCAAAACCAGACAGGTTTCACAAGCTGGGAAGTTGTGCAGAAGAGCAGCGTTTACCGCAGCCCAGTACTGTGCATGTGTCTATTCTTTGTTTTGGCATCAGCTCAATTGTGTCCTGTTTAGATAATTGACCAGAGAAGAGGTACAAAAACTTTCCATGCTAGATAAGTTATCCATCTTGAAGAAGAACCTGACAGAAAAGACAAAAAAGAGACAAGGCATTTTTCTTTGTTTCTCCAGCTAAGCTAATTTGTAAAATACACAACTCACACATTTTTTAGGGCAATGCAGACCCTGAGAGACAGTCATAGGGCTCCATACCTTACAGGAATATTCTAAAATCGTTGTGACGTTGGGTTCTATATACTATTTGAAATGTGTTTATAAATTTTAAAAATATATATAAAATTTGTTTAATTTTAATTAGCTTCTTTTAAGCTATATTCACCGGTCTCACCACACAACAACTGGGTCTTTGAAACGTCAGCTAGCTGGCTGGGGAACACAATAAGAATCCACAAATGTCTGATGAGTCTAAATACCAAAGCAAGAGATCCTCCAGTCAAGATGGAAAGGAAGGAGTCAGTACCAGTTAGTTTTGTTACAGCACTCTACATGAGCACATCCAAAGACCCTGGTTGAACTTTTTGGATGAACAGCCATTAACTGGCTCCCACCAGGGTATACCTGAGACCTCATTACTAAATCAGACAGAACCCTTAGGCCGGTTAAGTTACAGGAATTGATGCTGAGCCAGGAGAGCAAGGGCAATACAAAGATAGTAACAGGCTGCAGAGATTCTGGGAGGGGAAAAGGTGTTAAGGGTGGGAAGGAGGAAGAAGAGGCAGGGCAAGAGTACGGAATTGCTCTGCAAGAAATACAACACACAAGGCGGAGTCTGATTGACTGTTTTCATGGACTTGTGTTCCTTGTCTCTGAAAATCTCCTCTACCAACAGCCTCAGGTTCTCTTCCGAAACCCACTCTCCATATAGGGCACATGCTATGTGCTATGCTCAATCAAAAATCTCTGAGCACACTGTGGCAGGCTGGCGGCTCTCAGCCGCTATATAAAGGCTGGCTCCCACCTGCCTTTGCCACAGCGCAGGCATCTAATTACGCGCTTTGTCCTCTGTACAGCTGCAGTTTTTCACAGACCTTATTTATCTTGAGATTTCAGCTCATCTTTCAAATTTGGTTGAAATTGGGTCCCAAAGTTTTTTTAAGGGGAATTGCTGAATGTACAGAGAGATAAACAACACAATCTCATAAACCTCACTTCAGAGGCAACCAGGCTAAAAAAAAAAATGCCAGGTTTTAATTTCTGATCCTGCTCATGCCAAATGTTGTCTAACATTTCAGCAGCAATCTGTGGCCCTGAGAGTCTCTTTCAATATCCTATCAAGAATATAAAATAAATTGTGATAAATGTAGTCGGTATAAAATAAAATGAGTTGAAATTGGTTGCTGGGATGCAAAACTGAAGTTGACAGGCAGTTGTGAGGAAACTTGCAAGAAAATGCTTATTTTATGTATTTCTTTGGGACTTAGCAGCCTGGAGCTGCCAAGATGGTTTTGCACATGCTCAGCAGCAAAAACAAGGGAACTGAGTGATTTTACCAGTGGGAATTTTAAGTTCCTACTGCATTAAGCAAACCTTTGAGATTATAAATGCCATTAAGGCCTATCACTTGAATAAAATTACTTACATACGTATTCAGGGACCTAAGTTGCCCCTGTAAAACTACAGCTCGAATTTCTTTAGTAGCCCGTTGTGATCATTTTACCAAGGGCTTGTGAAAATCTAAATAAAATACATTAAGTTCTCTTTCCTCTATACCTCTATTGAACCATTCAGATGCCACTAAGAGATTAATGAGATTCTTCTGCCCTAGGCCACTGCATAAAATGACCTCTGAGGTGCTGTATCGTTCCATTTTTAACTGCGAATGATCACCTAATACACAATTCACTTTATTAATAATTCCTTGGATTACCTTATAAAACACAGGTTCAATACATTACCCAATGATGCTTTTATTGGCAAATGTTTACAGTGAGAGCTTCCCTGTATCCTGTAGCAACTACACTGTTTCGTTTGCTGAGACCAATGGGATGAGGTTTAACAATGCCAAGTAGAGAGGGGGACATGGGATATAACAACCCCATGCAGCACTACAGGTTTGGGGGAGACCGGCTGGAGAGCTGTCAGGCAGAGAAGGACTGGGGGATGTTGAGTGACTGCCGACTGAATGGCATCCTGGCCTGTATGAAAAACAGTGTGGCCAGTAGGTCTGGGGAAGTGATTGTGCGCCTGTACTCAGCACTGGTGAGGCTGCACCTCGAGTACTGTGTCCAGTTCTGGGCTCCTCACCGTAAGAAGGACATTGAGATCCTCAAGCGAGTCCAGAGGAGGGCAGCCAGGCTGGTGAAAGGGCTGGAGGGCAAATCCTCTGAGGAACGGCTCAGGGAGCTGGGGCTGTTTAGCCTGGAGAAGAGGAGGCTGAGGGGAGACCTNTCATTGAAACATTTTTCATTGAAAGAATCGTCAGGGCCTGGAACAGGCTGCCCAGGGAAGGGGATGAGTCACCATCCCTGGATGTGTTTAAAAAAAGGGTAGATGAGGTACTTAGGGATATGGTTTAGCATAGGATGGGAATGGTTGGACTTGATGATCTTAAAGGTCTTTCCCAACCTTGTGATTCTGTGAATCTGTGATTTTTGAGGTTCTCCAGAAATACCCAGGGCCTACTCTGTGGGACTGGTACCTTGCACCTCAGTATTTATTTTTTTTTGATGCCTTCAACTCTAGCAGCCCTGGTGTATTTCTACAAAATGTAAAGAGAATACATAATTGATCATGTAAAAAATAAGAGACAACCTCAGGATTAATGCACACAAGACAAGACACTCTGGAATTAAGTGGCAGGACTGATTTGAAACAAGATATTATTGAGCCTTTTTCCTGACAATCAACATTAAAATAACATTAGCTAGTAAGTGCAAATAAATAAAAAATAAGTTCACAAATAAATCAAAGTAGGTGTAGTAGAATGATGTTAGTCTCAAGTTTGCTTCAAGGCATCCTGTCTCTTCTGGTAACACTTCTTAAGTATTATTTCGCTCATTCAAGAGCAGTTAGATGTAACGGAAGAGAAAACAAGTTAAAAAGACTTCCAAGTTCCCAAATCCCAGTGGCTATTGTTTGCAAAGAGAAAATAACCATTTCCATCTATAAACCAAAAGAATTACTCTGGATTCCGTATTTCAGGGTATAATTGAGTCCTGTGTAGAACATTGGGATAAGGTAGTGAATTTATCCACACCACATTAAATTCCCTCGAACTCGTACTTCCAGCGTTGAGTCAGTGCTCCCAGCGGAGCGGGTGGCCAGCTGCCTTCACGCATCCCAGGGCAAAGCACGCCCGCTTCATCACCATCCGTCTGGCTTCCTGTAGAGAGAAATGGAGAAGAAAACGTGTGGGAATACAGCCTTTTCATATATCACTGGGCAATCAGGTGGGAGAAGATAATAAAATCACAATGTCTAAGCGTAAAACTATTGCGCTTGCAGGCCTCTGCCTAGCCAAGGGTTTTCAAACACCCAGGTTAAATCTCCTGTCTGTTGCTGATGTTGGGGATATTTCATCTGATTTCTTCACAGTTCTGATGACTGCAGCAGCATTCCTAAAACGCTCCTTAGCTGCATCTCAAAATAGTCTGATTAATCAACCTTATTCAGGAGTGATGAACTCGGTTCTCCCATGCAGCTTTTGAGTTTGCACCTGGGAGAAATGCACCTAGGAGGTTAAAAACATCAATGTCCACTTATCTCTTATGCAAGTATTTTGGATGGAGGTCTGCAATGTTGGTGTGAGAAGCAGCTGAAGGAGGGAGTCTTACAGCAGCAGGATGGCCCTGTTTTGGCTACAGACTGTGGGATAAACAGACAGACGGTTTCTACACAGGATTTTGAAGGCCACAGTGACCAGAGTGAGACTTTTTGCTTCGTTATCCATGAAATGAATATTAAAGTTCATACCCCTAAATATGGTAATGAGTAAATACAAGCACATGCTAAACACGTATGCCTATACTCCTCAACTCTCCATCATGTAAAATGTCACCCCAAGGACGGAACAGCTAAGGGCAGGGTATAAAGGGTATTGAAGAAGTTATTCCCAGAGGGGAGAGAAGACACTGAAGACCCCATAGAGGCAGTCGAGGGCTGTGCTCCTACTCCTCCACTCAAGACAGGGACACACTGCGACTTCACCTTTTCCGTGAAGAGTCCCCAGGATAGCACTTTACTTATAATCAGAGTCATATATTGCATTGCAGTGAGTGTGTTTATCGATGGCAATTCTGAACTCTTTCTATCTGTCACTTTAATAAACTTTCTGTGAGTTTCAGCTTTGCAGAACTGCCTCAGAGAAAGTCCTTCGGGGGCTCTGATGGGCAAACATTGACTGATACGTGGTTTTATATAAAAATCCTTTAGACATAAACCATTGGCCAAGTCTGGAACTAAGACTGGACCCACACACACCTAGGCTCCTCTCTGAGTAGGAGTTGGGAAAGCAAGGGGATCCCTCCTGAACCTCGTGACTCAGCGGGAGGGCCCCCTCAGCCCCACGTCAGACTCACACCCTTTGCGTGATGCCACCAAATACAGCAAAGCCGTCTCGGGTGCAGAAACAATCTGAATTTTCTGGGAACGCAGACGCACCTGAAGCAATGCCCAGGTGCCTGTGTTCACAATGGGCTCTCAGCAGGGTCAGAATTTGCACACTTCTACATTCAGTATGTCACTAACACACTCAAATGTGACAATGAAAGGAACCAAATCAGAGCCGTATATGGACCTACAACGTACCGGACAGGCTCGCCACATAGACCTCTCAAACCCTCCTTCTAGCAACTGGTCACTGAAAATTATTGCAGCCCTTCACATTTGGCCAGGCCCTGATGTTCTCCCCATCTCATGCACTAAATGTCAGAAATAAAAGTGCTTTAAATTAAATTCAGCTCTTAGTGACCCCTGCACAAACTTGCAGCCTTTCATACCTTTCAGGAGCTCTTTCTAAACCAGGCAGAACAGTATCTAGCTTCCTTTCTCAGAAAGGTCAGTAGGAAGTAAACAGCAGTACTGTTTTATCTCCATCATTTGGTGACAAGTTCTGTGAAGGAAGCTGCCATTTTACCTTACTCTTTTTCAGAATCAGGAAAGGTGGTAACTTACAATTCATCATTTATATGCCATTTATTTGGTGGGTATCCTGACATCCTCTTTGGATACTTGTCACTTTGGTGACAAGCTGTTTGCAAAAATAGTTTTTAAATTATTTTTGTGAAAATGACCTTTGCATTTTACTGACAGACAAATCTGAGGAATCATCCTTGGGGACACATCCAACCATGCACTAATTCTCTAATATATGTACTTAAAGCAGTCCATATACAAAATCATTTGAGGATTTTAATCCAAGGTACAGGATTTCTTATGCAGGACTTGCTGGTAATTTGGTTCTTCAGCTAAATGTGGAGAGACATGTGAGGAGGTTAGAGAAGGTTCTGAGGGCGCTTTCAATGGGGCAGAAAGGCTGAGTGAGATCCAGCAGTTCTAACTGCTTTCCACTCAGTGATGGAAAATAGCAGCCTTACCCACCCTTTATAGGTTTTACCTGGGCACCTGGCAGGGAGCCAGAATCTGACACATTTTAGACCTTTTGGAGGGGTGGGGTGGAGAAGGAAAGAAACAAAAATAAAAGTCTAAAATGCATCCATCAGTCGCTAAAGTGTCTCCGCTGGGTCAACCTACAAGAGTGTCCCTGGGATGAGGGGTGTCAGTTGATCCAAAAGCACCATCAGGCTACAAAGGAGAGGAATGAAAGATCTCAGTCCCTCCTGCAAGGCTTGAGGGTTGGCCTGTAAATCCCAGGCTGTGGCCAAGGAAAGGAATAAAGATAGCTAGGATATATTCCTAAAAGTGTTAATGAATGTTTTATTCCAGAAATGTGGTAATACTCCAACGATCTTCCTTTTGCTAAGCAGGGGGCAAGAAGCTGAAAGCCCTGCAGAAGCACAGATACAGGATATTCCTATAGACAGCATGACCATGGAGCCTGAGAATGGACACAGAAAGGGATGTAACAAAGTCACAACAGTCAGGATTTTGAACAAGCAGCTCTTGGAATCGCAGGAGAGCACACAACAGAGCTGCCAACTCCTCTTTCCTCCTGCAGGCCGTAGATTTGCAGAATCATCTCCTGGTCTCTGGAGAAATGCCCTTTGCTAGGCTGTCTTTCCTCATTTCCCTGTTCCCAGGAGAAAAAAAACCCAACCAACAACCCGGTCAATCAGAACATCTCCATTTTCTAACAGCAGCCTGGTTAGCACCAAGCGTGACCTGTGCCTTCCAGTCCTGACAGCATCTGCCGACCTGTAAGAGCTGTTCCTACGGACCTCCCTAGCCTGAGCAAGCGTAACCTCCCAACCCCCCTGCTGTCCTCTTCTAGCATGCAGATAGCCCTGCCTTGCTCTGCTTTTAATTAAATATGGTTAAGCACAGGGAAGAATAACAAAGAACGTATGGGAGAGAGGATGGGAGGGAAGAAGAAAGAACTGTGTTAGAGAATAAAAGATATCTGGGGTCATTTCCCCCCCATTCCCTCAATTTCTTCCTTTCATATGAGAAAGAATGACTGTAAATAAACACACATACATGTACTTTTATATGCAAATGTGTCTAACTCCAGAAATGAGTTTTTGCTCCTCACTGCCTGACAGTATGCCTGACAGCCTGAGATAGTGAAAGTGCAAGTCATCAAACAAAAAGCTGTGTGGAGAGCAGCAGGGAGAACGTGTTTGGAGAAAAGGGAAAGTGCTTAAAACCCGTCTTTTTAAGAGACCAACTTCCCTGGTCAAAACTGTAGTAAGCAAGACAAAACAAAACATTCCATGCTGGGGGAAAAGTGCAGGAAATATAAGAATAGAAGACAGCAGGAGAGTATCTGTTCAAGAGATGGCATATGCAAAGGTGAGTAATGTCTAATTCCTTGGATCCATTTCAAATGGCAGCATTCTTGAAATCCAGAGGAGTGGAAATGGTGTTTGGCAGAAATAGCTCGCTTAAAGGGGAACGAGTGCAGCGTCTATTGACACACGGGGCTGCCAGCAAACACAAACTATGGTTAGTGGCAGTTAGGGTTGTCGGAGGAGACCTTCCATTCACTCCAAAACCAGGAATAAAGGAAAGGACTGAATGGAAAGACTGATGTTTGCCTTCCACAAAACTACTGACACTGCCTACAGTACTGCAGAACCCCGCTGCATGAGGTGTTCCCCCAGTATTTCCTGGAGAATCAAAAAGCAGCACATACCTGTGCTTCCTCTAACCTATCCCCCAGTCAGGACTCTTCATGCACTTTTAAAGATTATTATTTCAGTTAATTTCTCATCGTGTTACCACAAAACTATTCAAGCACCTCTGAAAATGTATAGTCTGGTTTTGGGTGGTTGCCATTTCAGTGAGACTTTTCTACAAAATAAAGGTTTAAAGCTTATGTTAAAAATGAACCCTGTAACATAACTTGAGGCAAGTTGCAGCAAATGCTGTGCCATCATACCATCTGTGTTCAAGTACAGTTCTCAAGCTCTCCTCCTATTGCTTCCTAAAGTGGAAAATAATGGTAAAAAAAAATTAAAATAAAAGCAGATAAGATGAAACAGCATTGTGTATTGGAATACATTACAAGCTCGAGTCTTACGATGCTTGTTTCAGAAATTAACTCCTCTGCATCCATGTACCCCAACGAAGGGAAGGTTGAAGTAAGAGAACGGTAAGAGGGAAGGTTATATTCTTCTTCACATTTAAATTAAGCAACGGCGATGTTCTCACCTGACTCAGCTAGTAAATTCTGCTCCACCCGATATTGCCCACTTTGCTTTTTTTAGCTCTCTTCACAAGTGTTCCAGCAACATTCCACAAGAACGTGAGCGAAATTCATTAAAACTTGAAGTACCTGGAAGGCACTAGAACTGACCAGAAATTAAAAATAAAGAGAAATAAATACCCCACTTAGACATCAATGCCTAAGGTAACAAGTTGCTGGGCAAAAGTTACACAGCAAAAAACCATACATTGTAACAAAATACAAGTTAGGCCATGAGAAAAGGTAATAAGAGATCCATAAGCAAACCCTATAGGTATAAAGCCACCACAGAAAACCTAGCTGTTCTTTATGTGATACAATTTTAAGGCTAAATGGAAAAAAGCCTTCTTCTTAAGAAGTCAACTGTATCACGAGGAGCTTAGAATAGCACTTCTCTGATAACTGAGTCAAAACACAGGATTGTGTTTGGAAGATTCAGAAACAAAACCCCATTTCTGGTCACTCCATTGCACTGCCAGGTCTACAGTCACTTCGTTGCTGCAGGGCAGAAGGAAGAAGGAACACACTGAGAAGGAACATTATTGCAGCAACACCTGGAAAAGACTGGGAGAGGCAGGAAGGCAAGGCTCAGAGGCACAAGGCAAGGCTCAGAGGCACGAGGCAGCGTGTCTGTAGAAGAACCCGTTGATGCTGTTTTCTCCGGTACCATACCAACCTGGTCCTGGTCAGCCTCTTGTCAAGAACATAAGTACATTCGTAACTTCCTCATGCTTTCCAAGAAGCAGGCACCTCGCTCTTCCTATGCCGTTCCCCCGAACTGCCCTACCAAGAGATTCCTGCGCCTCTGTTTACATAAATACATGTCCGTTCCACACTGGGGCTGTTTCTGCATGAGTAGATTTGAACGATTAGTCAAGCAACTATTTGTCACCGGAGCGGGAGTCGCTCAGAAAGCCACTGCTGCTTCATTTCCAGTCATGGGCCCACAGCTCCGACCGTGTGACTGAGCCTGAGGTTTTGTACCAGGTCTGATGTTGAAAAGGGATAGGGCAGAGTGCTCACCGGGGTGTCCCAGAGGCACTAGAGCCTGGAGCAAAACCCCTGGGCGGGGAAGTCCCTCTCCTGCTGGAGACACTCCTGTTCCCTGGCACTGCCAGCTATGACGTGAAGGTCTCCCAACGCCCTCTATCCTACCTGACGTTTTTCAAAAAGCATAGTGAGGTGCTTCCTCCTTCTGTTTTCTTATTCTCCATTTTCTTTTCTAATCCTGTTAAGATAGTGCTGATCCCAGAGGCCAAGAGAAAGCATCCAAGAGGTCAGGACACTGCATACTTGAGACAGGAATTCAAGCAGGGGCCTGCTGTTCAAAGAGGGGACAAGTGAGCACAGGCTTTGCACACCTTTGGGAAACACTCTTTTGAAAGAAAAAAAAAAAAGCATTTCCAACAGCAGCAATGGGTTTTTTTTTCATAGCTGCCCTACTCCTACCAGCACGTTCTCATCAGTGCCTGCATGGTGCCAACCCAGATGCCTTTCCAAGGGAGAGGCTGACAGGAGGGCTGGTTGTGTATCTGCAAAGCCCGGCTGGCGCCCGCCCCACCAGTGCCGGACAGGTACCTGACGCCACCCCGCCGCTCCCCGGGCTCCTTCCAGGGTCTGGGGGTGCCGCTGCCCAGGCTCCTTCTGGGTCCTTCCCATCCCTGGAAGGACTGGGGCCTGGGGCCGCAGTTCGATGCTGGAGCTGGCCGTCCGGCAGCCGATCCCCGTCCCCTGGATAGCCCGGAGCTCACCCACCAAAGCCCGCTCCGGCACGGGCGCCCCGTGTTGCGGCCCCGCAATGAACAGGGTGCCGGGCGCTCGACCAGGCCCCGCGGGGGCGAGGTGAGGCGGGTGATCGGAAAAGCTCGGCCCCGGTGGGAAGCACAAAGCCGGGAGAGGTCGCTTGGAGCGGTGACACCCACGCAACCCCCGGCCACGTTAGGCGGTGCCGCCCCCCGCACGCCCCGTCTCCACAGGGCGCCCTGTGCCGCGGGCCCGGGCACAGCTCGGCCGGCCAGCGGAGAAGACGGGGGAGGGGATGGGGGCTCCCTGCCGAGCGGCGGCGGGCCCGGCCGGTCCGGGCGAGGCGGCGGGCGTAGTGTCAGAGGCCAAGGCTGAGGGGGGCGGGACGCTGCCGCAGGGCCGGGC